>JAOWCC010001368.1:0-198608 GCA_030867875.1 Actinernus sp. WN-2022 | reverse complement strand
AACAAAAGAAGTTTGTAAATATATACATGACTGCTTCAAAAAACGCAAAAAATAATAGTTAAAATAACTACATATAACACATATACTCCTATACCTGTATCTTACCTTACGTTTGTTAGCTTCCTCAGCAGGTCTGAGACCTATGTACAATTTGTATATGGTGCCAATAAACACATCTATCTATCTATCTATCTATCTAAGGGGGAGCCCCCCCCCCCCCCCCCCCCCCGGCATATACCACTCCAATTTGTGTTTGAAATATAGTACATAGGAGTTAGTATAGAACGCAATCAACCCTATTCAGATGTGTATAAACTGCATCCCAGTTTTCATGACCAAGGCTGTCTCCATAAATACCGACTAAGTGTCAGTGATTACACTCCAGTGTAGAACATATTTAAAATATATGTGCATGTATGTAAACTACACCTTCAGAGGATTCAAATTATTCTTTAAGTGAGACCAAGGCTGGCTGCAGAATATTGAGTGTCCATTGTTATTGCAGAATAATTTCTGATCATATTAGGGTACACAGCAATAGAGTACTTTAAATTTCCCTCGCCTTGTTTTGATAGTTAAGTTCCTTGACATATCCAAGTGTGGTTATACCCTGAATGTAGTGTTAATTTGTATAACCACGATGCACACATGTGTAGTTTAGGCAAACCGAACAGCAGAACTTCAATGCAGTGAGCAAGCCAACAGCATATTTTTCGATCGCAGATTCACACTGGTTCAGCATAATAAATAATTATGCCCGAAATTATGGCCGAGTTGAATGTTCAAGGTACAAGACAGACCATATTGGACTTTGTCAGTCCCTCCAGATGTACTACACACTTTCCTCAGGCTTTGCTCAATTGTACTTGTGAACCTTTGAAACATTGCATTGGATTGTCGGAAAATAAGGCAAGTAACTAACCGATCGCGAGCAAAACAGAAACCATGCGAGCGGCCTTTTTGGTGCCAGCATGCATCGTGTGGTTACCAGTTCCCCGGCGGAGATATTTTATTCTAAAAAGTACAAACATGAGGACACGAATCTCGATTTCTGGCCATCCCTTCATGTAGGACGACACGAATTGCTACCAAATTGTATTCTATTGTATTGTATTGTGTTGCGTTCTATTGTTGTATTGAATTGTATTGTGTTGTATTCTATTGTATTTTTGGTAAAAATTCGTGTCATCCTACATAAAGGATTGCCGATTTCTTTTGCCTGGGGAAGCACAGGTAGCCCACACATGACCACAGGGAGTCCACTGCAAGATTAGTATGCGTTCTCCTTCGTCGAACGCAATTATTTGCTCTGGTGTTTCATTGTGGATCAAGATACACGCACCTGACCCGATTGGCTGTTAAATTTATTAATACGAAGTCCAAGGACAACGGCAAAGCTGACACAACGTAGGATTTTATATTGAATATTACAATATTTCGTATGGCCAAACCAGCCTTCTTCAGGTACTAGATGTTACAAGTGAAGAGCTCTAAGGTAAGAAGATCACTACAAATGTGGTAAATTTCGAAATAGAAATTGCGGAACGGGAAGTGATGTAGACCAAATCTTGAAGTAGCAAAATAGTATAAGAGAGAAGCCCTATGTTTCATCACGTATATTTATACCATATGGTTCTAGAGTTTCAGCTTTTAATTATCTATAAGGTGCGCTTCTCTGGCTTTACGTATTGAGTCTCTTGAGGAATATATTATTTCTAGAGGGATAAGTTGCATGTCGGTGTAAGAGTGGTTAGGTCTAGACAGAAAATGTTCAGATACAGTAGTAGGTTTAGATTTAATGTTAGGCTTGTCTACTAGCGGCGCTTAGTTTCACCTATGTATTGCAAATGGCAACGGTCATTACATTGTATGATGTATATGAGGTTTTTAGTATTACAGGTTATGTGTGAATTAGTAAAGCTTTATTAATGTTAGTAATATATTGACCATTTTCCTTTTCCAAATTAAAGTTCGAGCCCGTAGCCTAAAGTATGCGACATTCGCTTCTCCAAAGCCTTGTGGGATGTGCCATCTTATTCGTTTGATATACTGAATCATGATTCTTTTAGGATTCTATATCATTCTCAGACGAGGTGGGCAAACTTGATTAACGTGGGCTTCATAACTTGCTCCATTTAACAACAACAACGATTTTTATTAAACAAGCTTACATAAATGGACACTAGCCATGGACACAATGCTAATCGAGGCGGGTAGTGTTGATACTAAATTTACAAAGCGGAGCTGAGACAAGACAGTAAATTAAGAGCTTTACAGAATACAACTTATTACATATCTTTACAGTTTCAGAATAGGAAATCTAGTTATATTAAATTTAAAAAATAATAATAAATAATGAAACGGGTTTAAGAAGAGATATAGATATAAAAGATAAATCAATTAAGTTTTAGTTGCAGGATTTGCAATTAGAGTAGGCATCAACTTCGTATGATGCGGCTCAAAATACATATTATTATTACTCGGGCCAGGCCTTTGGCCGGCCAGAGTCAGAAATCGCAAGTGTTTATTTTTATTTTTTGTGTCGCTGTTTGGCGCCGGCAACCAATCAGATTGCAGTGGTCATGTGACACATTGCGCTTAATTTATTTACATAACTTAACACAGTAAAAACAAGATGGCGGCCCGTGAGGAAAGATTTTATATAGTACGACACGACGAACTTCAGAGTTCGCTATTTCTAACGGGACCTGAAACAACCAAAGCCTGATCAAACTCAAAGCCAGGACCCGGCTACATCACAGATCAAATTGGAATTTAGCATGTTGGTTTGCGAAGTTTTGCTGAAACCAAAGGTTTCTTCGATAGAAATGGCAAGATGTGAGTTTTTCTAGGAGGACTTTGTCTTTGGATGGAAATTTCAGACATTTTACGAAAGGATTATGGATTATTACTGGCGCTCCTAAACGCACATGGCCTGGCATGACGTGGTGAAATGACGTTTGTAAGTGAAATACGCATAACACATCAAATTGCGTTGTTGTTATTTAATATTCGTTTTGGCTAGATTGCAGAATACCCCTACTTCGAAAGTTCACTTGAAAAGCCCTTCCAAATTGTGCAAAATTATCGGGTGTATTTAGACTCGTTCTATGAATGATTTGGGGTTGAAATGGGTAGGATTGTTTTGAATTTCAGGGTTAGGTTTTTACAAGGTTTGAGAAAATGCATTATTAATGAACCAAGTTGGTGAGGAGGGGGGGGGGGGGGGGGGTATGCTACAATAGCACCTGTGCTTGGACAGTGAAGTTAGAAATAATATCAGTCCATGAATCCTACTGAAAAGCATTGATTTATACAAATGTTGGTAAACATTGGTATGGGTTGGTAAACCCTGCTCAAAAGAGTTCTTTTCTAAAATACAAAAAAAAACATCTCAATTAATATCGTAATATATTTGAGCAAGTTTTAAAAAGTTTAGAGACGGTGTTATGTGAAGTTGATTTATTATAATTACTGTGAGCAGTCGTAATAGGCCTTTTACAGGAAATAGTCATGTGCTGGTATAATACTTTGTTAACGAATGAATTGACCTATATCATTATGACGTCAAATCAAAACAATCTATTGTTTAAACGCTAAGGATCATGGTCGTGGGAGGGGGACAAAACCAACAAACACAAAGGAAATCGCTATTAAATGCATTTTGTAGAATGTAGAATAGCGGTAACAGCCACCAAATACGGTAAATATTGTGGGATAAACATTGATACAGCTGATATCTGGAAACCAGACAATTCGAAGTTAAATTTTCCTCAGCAGAGCAGATTTAGTTCAAAATTCTATTGTTAAAGTCGATTCTGTCCCCCTCATAAACAAGCCGTGACGTCATAATGATATAGGGGAATTGAGCTTGTGATCTCCATGGGAAAGACGTTGCCATGGATGCTGGATGGAAAGCTACCTATAAAAATGCTGTTTTAGAAAGATCGATTGGAGGTTGAAAGATATATTTATTAGCGTTACGGAATGTACACAAGTGGGTAGGAATTAATGCAGAATGTTGTTACGTTATATAAACAAGTTACATAATCCCGTTGGGATAGCGTTGAGGGTGTATAAAGAGGAGTGATTAATATGTAAGAATCATTCGAAGGCGTTTCCCTACCTTGATACCTAAATTTATGATGTCGGACCCAGAACTGGTAAGCGAAACCGAAACTCCCGTAGTCTCCTCAAAGAGCAACTGCATGGTTCTTCGAATTTGGAAGGTTTGCTGGCTGGACAGTTCCTGAAGAATACAGAGTCTGATGAGCTGGCCGAAGATTTTAGTGCTGAAAAGAAGCTACGTCGTGTCGCAGAAAAGAGAGCCACGTGCGAGGATAAGAGGGAATAAACAGTACAGGATGTCTCTCAGCGCGGTATCAACCCTTTCGCTACACCACGAGTCTTCAGGCAAAGGACAAGTGTTCAGCTAGCTGCGGGAAGCTTTGACACTTGGCGAATTTTGCAGCATGTCCAAATAACCAATAGCCGTGCCTCGACAAGTACGACCACAACCAATTGAAAGTGTGGTGGACAAGAAGTACGAAGATACTGTGCACAGGCTACGAGGAAAAGCTAAGTATAATCTGTCGTCTGAAATTTCCAATTCTTTGACAATGAGCACGCTTGAGCGTAACTACGCGTAATACAGCGGAAATTGTGATACCTGAAAAAGGTCTAACGAAGACTAGTTCACATGTTTGGGTTTTGTGAGCACTTTATAGGAGCTCAATTCATTCAGCAAACTGTTTTTGAGCAATACAACTTTCCGTTTTGTACTATTCCCGCCCTGGCGCGGTTTAGTAACAATAAGTTAGCAATTCAAAACAGTGAATTCGTACAGAAGGCTACTATTGCTCTGTTAGCTGTTGAATCAGTAGTGGAATGCAGCTTCGCCCCTACGGTGGTAAATCCATTGTATGTTTCGATTCAGTCAAACGGTGAAAATAGGCTTTTATTAGAACCTTAGATATCCGAATGCCTGTTATTTGTAGATGCCAAGCCTATGCTTGATCGTCTGTTAGATCTTTCGTCAAATTGGCTTTATTCGTCTGATATTAAACCTGGTTATCACCATATTGAGATTTTCTCGCTAGATCAATAAGTGTTCGGTTTTTCCTGGCCATTCGGCGCTGTTACGAAATACTACAAGTTTACGGTCTTGCCATTTGGCTTGTCAACTGGTCCAAGTTCAAGTCCTTACATATTCACTTAACTTATGAGACTGCTAGTGAAATATTCGCGTAGTAAAACGTTTAAATTAGTTGTTTACCTAGATGATGGTATGGCTGTTTGCCAATGTTTTGTATTCGACCGGCAATTTTTGTCAAATCGGGTTATCACCATATATACTAAGATTTTCCCGCTAGATCAATAAGTGTTAGGTTTTTCCTGGCCATTCGGTGGTGCTATGAAGTACTAGAAGTTTACTGTTTTGCCATTTATTTTGTCTACTGGTCCTAACATATTCACTACTGAAACTTATGAAGCTGTTACTGCAATATTCGCGTATATTATATTGAGTATCAAGATAGTCGTTTACCTAGACGACGGTAATCAATGCTAGACAAGGTGGGATTCCTTTGTAATCCTGGACGCTTTTTATGAGAATTCACTTCTAGAAGCGTAACACACCGACGAACCATATTAGTCGAAATCACTTGTGAATACTGTCCGTCTACCAACTAGAATCGTTCATACAGACGCACGTACGTGTCAGTGATGTCGGTTGTGCTGCCTTTATATCGATGGTAATGCATAAGAATTGGGACTCGCTAGAAATGAAACCAAGCTCCACTTGGATGGAAATAAAGAATATGTTAATTTTGCTCTGTTCATTTTGTACACTTACTATCCGATACTATTGTCAAGTGATTCATGGACAATTAAGCAGTTCAAACTTGTTTATTCTGGCAGCATGAAAGATCATTTGTACAAATTAGGTGTTAGATAAATGCTATTGTGCCAAAGTAAATAACGCTGACATCGAGCCAGAATGGATACCTCGATCGTACTCTCAATAAGAATGCGGATTATGTTGTTGTTTATTAAGACTGGAGAGTGAAAGACTCTTATTTTCGTGCAGCTACGTCTTACTGGCCGGGACCTTGCTCCCAATCGACTGTTTTGCTAGTTTTAAAAACGGTAAAGTTCCTCGATTTTATTCAAAGTACTTAAATACAGATATGCTAGGCATTGATTCCGTGGCCGCAAGTTTGGCTGGTGAATTCTAGCTGCTCGTTACTTTGGTACCGATATTTCCCAGTACAGAAAAGAATCGTAAAGCATGTCTGCTACTGCCAGTGTAAAGGCAATATATTAGTTTCTGGTGTGACATTTAGACAATTTGTTATTGATTTTGTCTGTTGAGAATGGCAGTTTAATAATACAACTCAATACGATACAGTTTTTATTGCTCGATGGAGCATTTATTACCGCTAATTATTTTAACTGGCCGATCTAGACTGCTAGAGAGTACGGCAGTATCTTAACTGGTCTAGACTGCTAGCCAGTGTAAAGGCATTAATTCTACTATTACGGAATACGGTAGACATAATTTGCTATAGTGATTTTGTCTGTTTAGAATGGAAAAGTCTTTGAACAACACTGGTTTAATATAATATAAAATCATGCTCGTTTCTGAAACTTAGCACACGATCTCGGTTACTGTTGGAGCATTACTGCTATATAACAAGCCCGTTTAGACAGAACGGCAGTATAACAGCACTGGCTCATTAACTTTATGTTCACTGGAACGACACACTGAATAGCCTGCTTATTATAGAGAAATGTGGTTTGTGCATCACGTTGCGGCCACTGGGCCTGTTCTAATATATTATTGTTTTTTATCTCCTTTTACAAGGTGAACAAGCGTTTAATTTGCATTGAAGGTTAATGGCTTTATGGATCCACAGTTACGAAGTTAGCAGCCGCCCCTGCGTGCTGTTCAAGCGGAAGCTAACACAATGGACATATATTCAAGAGCCTTCAATAATTTGGGCCTATCCGAAATTTCTCCTCTACCGTCTATATGAGATTTCAGCTGCGCTGTAAGATTATTACTAACAATGTAATTGTCCATATTCAGTACAAGAGTCTCTATTTTACGGAAATAATTGGGCGTACAAATTGTACAGCTTTACCAGCATTTAATTGCGCTCCAAAATTAGTATATCAGTTATATTCTTTAAGCCGGTAAAAATGAATGTTACCGTGAATTTTTCAGACTTCACTAAACCGCAATTTGTGTTACAGCATGAGTTAGCCAGTTTGTACTACTGCGATGTTAAATTTTGCGATAACAGTTCTGTCGAGCTGTATATCATTGCTGAAGGGTAAGACTGATATTTATAGGATCGTTTCACAGTGCTTATGGCTGAAACAGACTTTATTACAAGTACCATTACACTATTGTTTAGGTCAAAGTAAATCGTACTGATCAAAAGATGGATACGTACGTCAAGACAACCTTGTTCTTTGCTTTCAGTTTCTAGAAGTTTAAATGTTTAGCTTGCATCATGGTCTTTCTTTATCATCGAAGGTCGGGCATCAACAAACGAGATGCCCATCCCTGATCTGTTTGTGTTTAATGTAGTTTAGCTAGTAAATGTTTTATGCTCGTTTCAGGGTGATAAGAGTATAAATATATTTATTAGCGTTACGGAATGTACACAAGTGGGTAGGAATTAATGCAGAATGTTGTCATGTTATGTTATATAAACAAGTTACATAATCCCGTTGGGATAGCGTTGAGGGTGTATAAAGAGGAGTGATTAATATGTAAGAATCATTCGAAGGCGTTTCTCTACCTTGATACCTAAATTTTCTTCATGATATATGTTGAGAACAGAAGAAATTACTAACTACACATCTATACAGACGTGATTGGCCATGCAACATTATATACTGCTGTAATTATACGTGTCCGACAAGTATCAATAAACGAGATGCCCATCCCTGATCTGTTTGTGTTTAATGCAGTTTAGCTAGTAAATATTTTATGCTCGTTTCAGGGTGATAAGAGTATAATAGTATTTACAAACAGGTTTTGCTAATAACACTACCGATCTCATACAAGTGCATGGCTTTAAATATATGAATTAAGATTTTGTTTGCATCTGGTACATGAAACCATGTGATTGCATTCCTGCAAAATGTCATCCATTATTTATAAATTTAAGAGTTGTGTGCAAAAAGGGCATAAGTGATTCTTGATCGCGTTCTAAATTCTCCCTTAGAAAACAGAAATTGAAGGAGATCGAATTTAGAATGTGATCAAGAGTCTCATGCCATTTTTCTACACAGCCCTTCACTTATCACAAGCAACAACAACAACATTTATTTGTTCACTCTTAAAGTTACAAGTAGTAAATAATAAATAAATAATAGACTGAGTAGGAGGACCCGAAAAAAACCACGAAAGCTATCTAGCCGGGACCCCCTTTTCACACCACAAAAGACAAAGAGACTAATTTGCAATTTGCAAAGAGTTGAAAAAGGGGAAGAGGGGAATTTTATAAATTATTTTGCTTGAGTAAGTCTGTATATTATATGTAATAGATTAATTAACTAATCATGGCCCAGCATATTGATTTATTAAGTATGTGTAATTTTGTTTAAATAAGTGACTCTTATCTGATTTAATAGAGTCAGGAATTTCTTTCCAAATTTTAATGCCATTAAAAATTTATAAACCTTTTTTTGTAGTCAGTTCTAATGGAAAATATTTGTTTGTTTTTCTGTCTTGTTTCGTAATGGTGAATTTCATTTAAGGGAGTAAACATGGCTAAGAATGTATCGGGGATAGTTTTATGGATTACATCATGCATGAAAAGGCTAGAATGAAGTTTATGGATGTCTTTTAATTTTAGAAGATTTAATTTATAGAAAAGTGGAGTAGTGTGGCTATTCCAATTTTCATGTAGAATGGCTCGAACAACTTTTTTCTGAAGACTTTCAATAGGTTTCAAAGTTGAAATAAGAGCATTACCCCATAATAAATTCGCATAATTTAAGGTATCTGCACTGGCAAAAATGGTCAATATTTACCCAATTTTGAAAAAATTGAATTTCATTTGGAATAGACAGTAGATAATTGAACATAGACATGAAGAAGGACCACATAAAAAATAAATAGCTTGGCATAAATTTGTACACATCCCCTTTTTGCTAATTGAATTATCACTAGACCCCCTGGTGCCTCAGTATTTTATATTTTGCGTTTTATTAAGCTTACACGTTCAAATGAGTCCATTTGGCCTTATAATATTGTTGAAAATGGGATTTGAAAAAATCGTGTGGTTGGAAATCCATTTTCTGGTTTTACAACGCGCGATATCGGGTATTTTTACAAATAAAAGTTAAATATTAACAACGCCGTAACAAAAATGATTTCCAAGACTTCCAACCACACGATTATTCGTTACAGTTTATGAAGTCTTCATGAGTAGTTTCGTAGGAATATCATAAAAGCATTCAGAGAAAAATGTATTTGAAATGTCCTTTCGTACGTAAGTATTCACAAACTTTCCTCTGGAACCCTCAAAATATGCTTTAAACTCCATAACTTGAGTTGTATCTTGTTGTCGGCCATCTTGGATTCAAAACCGCTGATCAGAGCCACCAAGGACTCTAAAAAGCCGTGATTTTAGTCCTCCCCCTTTGGGAAGTTGCTTTTGTTTATCCGTTGTCAAGGCGTGCCTCACGAGCTCAAGCGTGACTTCCGGTACCTTTGTACGCATAGTCAATAATTAATCCGCTGTCCAAATGGGGGCTAAGACCTCAAGTAAACACGATGTCGAAGTCGATTGATATAAGAAAAAGTAAAGAAAAAACAAGTCTCAGCGAATAACAAATGAAAGGAAGAAAAGGTACAGACACAAGAGGAATTGGTTCTTCCCTAGAAATGGGAAGCAGAGGCCATGCAATTGCCTTTCTCAGCCTCGATCGGTCGCTATCGTTTGTTTCGTCGCAGAGAAACGTGCTACAACATGCATGATATTTGAATGTGTCTTGAACAGTCCTATCATGAGTCCTCATATAGCGGAGAGTGTTTTTCTGACTACATACCAAGTCTGGAAAGGAAGATAAAATTTAAGCAAGAATATTTATTGAAAGGTTGTTTTATATATTTAGTTATGCGGTTGAAATTGATATGTATGATCGAGGCACGACAATCTATTCTCACAAACTCATCTGACAAAGCTTGTGTATATTAAAGAACTTATAAAGGATCTTATAAATATATCGGTCAAGTTATGAATGAAGTACACTTCTAATAAATTCAGCGTTGAATGTAGACCTCAGAACTGTCTTCAAGTCTTGCAACCCCAAACTTTCTGCTATCTTGGTTTTGTCAGAAATACGGGCAATTTGCCACACTCAATTAGTCTTCGCTAGTAACCGACCCAGTCTTCCGCTCGTCCATCAGCTGCAACTTCCGGTCAAAGACGTGATTTTAAAAGCGTTTTGCAACGTTCAAATTATGAGTAAGTGGGAAAAAACTATTGAAAGTGATATTAGATGCAATAAACTATAATATACCTGAAAAAGAGGAATTTTAAAGGACCTAAATTTAGCCAGTGCAGATACCTTAAGTGTGGGTAGAAAAGAGAGGAATAAATTTGTTTCAATACTGGAAGAGGAGCGTCATGTCTTGCTTTAAATATGATCCCAACAACTTTGGCAAGTTTTGTTTGTACGGAGGCTATGTGGTCCTTCCATGTCACATTTTTGTCAATAATGACACCCAAATATTTTGTTCGACTTCTTTCTTAAATGATTTCATTATTTATTTTTAAAGTAGTGAATCAATTAGTATCCGGCTCCCCTAGCACAAACCATGTATAGCACAAACCATGTATGGCACAAAAAAAATGCTAGAACTACATGTGTTCACCTATTCCTAGATGGCCCGAGTTAAGGCCACTCAGGGCCTCTTATTATTATTATTGTTTATTTGCGTTCCTTGTTCTGTGTATTTATAAGAAAATCATACATGCTGAGCTCATTCTTTTAGCCAATAAAACCGCGCTTTCATAGTAGGCTCCCGTAATTGATATTATAAAAGACTATAGTATTAACATTGAATAATGTACAACATGTGATGCTAGTAGTGTTTACAACATTCGTGCACGCGAATGTTGTAAATTACTTGTAAAATGAATAGATATTGAACTAAAATCCATTGGGATGTTGTGAGGCTTTGCATCGCACAAAAGCAAAACAATGTGATGTCATTTTACAATACACCATATTTATATTAACTTGAAATGAATGAATGAATACATCTTTGCGGAATGGAATTTAAGGTTAAATGTTAATTTATTATGATAATTATTTACAACCGGCCACTAGTGATTGTATACTCTTCTGATACAACCACTAGTACAGTAGTTTGTAATGGGTTTACAGGGTTATGCATGTGACCTGAACTGCACATTTGGATAGGCTTATGAATTATTAATGATTTTACAATAGTAGTTATAATATGCGAGAAGTTCGTGGCCTTCTCATTTCCTGAACTCAGTTATTTGTCGTTAAAACAGGAGTTGTTGTTTCAATAGAAATGACGTCTAGGAAATCTTTATGTTTCATGTCACAACTCGTACGTGTTTCAATCACTTGCAAAATAACGCACTTCTCCTCTTTAAAGAACCGTTTCCATTTCGCAAACGACTAGTTCCTCTCTGCTGGATGATGAAATATAATATTCAGTCAAACCACAGTCAATATTGTCTGCGACTGAGCTGTGTCCCCTCTTGTCGAAGCAATGCAGAGCAAACGGAAACAAAGCACTAATAAGCACCACTCCACCCGTCAAGTAGAAGGCCCTGATGTACGAATCAAACTCGTCTGCTACAAGACCTGAATATGAAATCACACAACAATCAATCACCTTTAACAGAAGCAAACGTTTCACTATTTCCCTTAAATACCACCATTCCATTCAGAAAAGTGCAAACCATCCTTTTTATGAGTTTGTATAGAGCTTTCCCATGAAAGAGAGACGAGCTATATAGTGAATATTCATGATTATGAATTATTTGTGACATCACCAGTATTAATTAATTTAAATCTGATGTTATATGCTTTTCGTTTTTGCTAATACATGATTTTTGAGCTGTTTGAACACATGATTAATGTACACCTTCTCTATGTGTGGACGCCACGCTCTCACGCAGATGTATATCTGAATACGGGTATTTCCAAAAAGCGTTGTCGGATAAAAAGCCTCAAGTCTACTTAAGAAGACCGAAAGGGAGCACAGAAAGCAATCACTAAATATTTAACGTTTCCCTAACCCCATGTTGTATTATTTCTTTCTTTAAATCCTGATAATGTTTAAATTAATTCTGTGAAAACTGTTTCGTTTTGCATGAATCCTTGTTTGCCTACGACCTGTTGAAGTTAGTTATAAAGGACGAAAAGCGACTCGACTCTTTTCACTACCGATTGGTCTAGTGTATCCTGCATTTTATGAAATGAAATATCGGATACCCATAACAATAAAATACAACAAGTGCGAGTGGACAATGGCTTTGTGCCTGGTCTTACGTCACTCGACCGAGACCCCAAACCGCGCGATCGTGAAACAAGTTGCCAGTCGTCCTCAGTTTTCATATAGCCCTTGAAATAAATATAAAACTACAATGAGGTTAGGGGCAGCCTATAGTCCCAATGCCTTCTGGCTGGTTAATGGGTTCCCTGTGGTTTGTACTTGTTTGTGACGTCTCGTCTCTTTTACCCCAAATTCTATTTCTGATATACTTTAGTTGTCTAATTTAGTTTTCTTTGAGAGGCAGGAGCAGCAATTCCACTAGAATAAACGCTACCCGAATTGCGAGATTGATTCATCTTGTGATGTCACAATGGAAACCTACGGGATTTTATTGTAGTAGTTTTCTCTAGGGAGGGAGTTGATTCATCTTATGACGTCACAGGATCCATGAAAAGTAACCAAAATTAGGGATTAAATGCCAGAAATGTTACAAAATTTGCAAGATTAATATAATACCTTGTCATAAAGCAACACAATAATGCAATATATATTGTTTTCATTTTTTTGACATGATACTTGCACTTTAAGGCTCGATTAACTGAAATAGCTATCACAATTACGTCAATTGAATTCAGCTACCAGAATCCTTTTCGAATTTTTTTTCTTATTCAGATTTGTAACTCCTCTGAGAATACCAAGACAATGGTCCAAATCAGAAGAACAAAGAATCAGCGCAAGGGATTCTGGTAGTTGTATACAACTATTCAATTCGACATGAGACGAAGTCTTCCACCTTTCAAAAAACTGTAAAAGCATTCCTCTGTGATTGGGGAATTTTTCTAGTACTCCACAAAAATGTATCTTCATAGTCTAGGAACTTTAAACCCTGTGCATATTTACCTGCTATGCCTGAACCAATAGCACAAGAAATACCATGCAGGAACTCTCCCATTCCAAACGCCAGTGGTCGTTGTTTTGGTTCTTGGATGGTGTTCAAGAGCAGGTAAAAGAGAGTAGTCTGATAAAATCCATTTCCAAGACCGTAGAAAATAGCAAAGACAGAGAAATTCAGGTAGTTCCGTGCTAACCATATCAAAAGCATCGATGTACCGACCACAACGTCCGCCAACTGGTGAAGAACCAATGCGGAGATACAACGAAGATCACACAATCGCCCACTTACGATCCTACCAACCAGTGAACTCACACCGATGTGAATTAAAAGCGTCGAGGCCTTTTGAGATGAGATACCGACTTCTTCGCAGTGTTTCACCTGTGAAAAAGATTTGTTTCATTAAGAATGCAAATCCGAAATGACAAAGTGAAAAGGCGTCGTCTAACCAAAGTTTTTTTTTCAGGAGGATGCGCTTCATAAACAATATTCTGTTACGATGAGCTCATAGATCTGATCATGAATGGCCAAAGTTGAGAAATTAGGAAATAGATGTCAAAATTCTCGCGGATGAAGTCAAAACGTGACGAGACCAAAGAGTACGGTACGAGACCCAGTCGGGTGACGTGACGGTTGTCTCCGTAATGTTTTGACGTCATCTACGAGAGGACATACCAAGAGCAACACGATTTCTATTTATTTTATACAGTGATTCTCGAGTAAATGAGCTGATACAATATGATTTATGTACAAAAAGCAACGTCATCTATGAACTGACCAATCAGAGGGAGGGTTTTCCACTGGGGGGACATGTTCGGGTGGCATGGGTGGCGCAGTGTGTTAGCGCTGGCCTCTCACCGATGCGGCCCGAGTTCGAGTCGGACTTGGTGTCGTATTGAGTTGAGTTTGTTTGTCGTGTTGTTCTTGCCACGAGGGTTTTCTCCGGGTTCTCCGATTCCCTCCCTCCGTACAAATCAACATGTGAGTTTGAGAGTAGTATGTATAAAATATATGAATGAAATATATGAATGAAAGTACATGCCCCCACCAGCTATACTGAAATACATAGCTTGCTATAACAAAAATAATATATGTATTTTAGGACTGACCAGATGAATGAACGGTGCATAGACTCCAAAACCTTCCACTATGGCACATATTACTACGATTGTATAAGTAGGTATCCTCCAGATCGAGCAATCAATACGCCATGTCGGTTCAGTGTTTCTATCCACCGTTTGTACCATTGGTCTCGTGGAAGTGGTGTCATTAAGCTCCTGGCTGCTTGTTAATTGTCGGCTTTCACCTTCCGCATGTTTATTTAAACGTATTCGCTTGTCCAACGTCGTGTTACTTGTCTGCACAGATCGCTCTTCTATTGACCTGTTTCAAATTGTCTCTTTTTTATTAAAAAAACACTGTTCAATTACCGTTATTTTGGCTTCTTGAGATGATGTTCACTTATACCAACATATATCTATTTGTTGTCCAAGTAATTCAGTAGACAAATTTGGAACCACCGAATTATTAGGGACCGGACATTATTTTGTGATGACCCCTCCTCCCATTACTATGGCCCCCCTAATTTGCTTCATGAAAACTGGGGACCCTCCCCCTATTTCCACCAGCCCTCCCCCTCTAAATAATGTCCGGTCCATTATCGTTCTTTTTGTCTCTGTCTTTATTTACTTTTTTCTCAGTATAGAACTCACACCGAGTAATTTATTAGCCTATCATTCCGAAGACAAGAGGAGTTCACGAGAAATCTTTTGCAGGCAAAGTACGGCGGCAATGATATCACATACAAACACAAATAATTGAGTGGTCTCCCTGTGTCTTAGCTTTTAATTTAAAACATGTAAGGAATTATAATACTTATACATTGAGACAAGTAAGCCTGGCAGTTAAAAGCCTTTAAAATGCTTGTTATATTCGGTTGAATACATACCAACGTTTTGTCTGCTCTCGTTGAACTCAGAAATGAAAACAGGTAGCATGATCGCGAACGGGAACATGAAGCTCATATACAGACCCTCTCCCAACATCGCAGACACACAAACGAACCACGACCACTTGCTATCTGTTTGATGTGTTCCAGCAGTATTCCTTGGACAATCCATCATTTTCGTTTGAGTTCATTTACCCGTGATAAGTTTACTTGATCTGCATAGGAAGGTAGATGGGGCTCTGCGAAGGAAGATATATAATGAGCCGTCATAAAATATTTGTTATATGGACGATAGCGTTTTACTGAGAAATACTCATAGAACTCATACGAAACTACATCCGAGTATTGAGTAGCGTATTTTCCATAACCTCACTTGTGAAAATATCGATAACGTCACGTTTGCCGTCTTATGAACTACAAAGATGGCGGCAGGTTTGTGGAAATCACAGAGGAAGATGTAAACAGCTTAAGGTGGCTCGCCTGGATTTTCCAGGGACGCACCATACCCACTTTGAACGGCTGATACTCCCACTGTCAGAGCTCGGTCGGGCTAGCCACTTCACACATTTACTAGAAATAGCATAAACTTTCCAAATATGTAGGTTTGTTTGACATCAGTGCTACCATAGCAGCTCAGCGTTGACGTCATGTATTTTACATATCATCGATTTTCTCGACTTTCAGAAACGACCTAGTGTTCCTTGTAGTCTAAATGTAGGCCTTCAAGACTGCAAAGTTTAAAACAATTGTATGAGAGCGTTTTCGAAAAAAATTGGGGTTGAATATTTTCATTTAAAAAATAAACAATTCGCCTTACTTTCTGTTTAGTTGTCGAGAACAGTGTTTTCCGGACCGATTCGAACGATGGTTTTAGCACATTTCATACCTGTGGCATAGGACTACTTCCTATGAAAATTTCATTCCATTTGCGTTAATATTCGATTTCAGTTGATGGAATCATAAGTAATGTCATAAATATGCTCATTTTGCTCATTTGCTATGGAAGCTGTAATTCGAAAACTATATTAGTCAACATGTACTACCACAGGCAGCCCAATCTCAAGATTTGTCTATTTATACGCTTACAAATATCGCTTGAATAGTTCATATTATAAATCCTTCCAAAACATGTATGTTAGACAAATAAATACACGACTTCACCCTACAATGTTTCAGTTGTGGTTATTCATACCTCTGAGCTCTTCTAGGGTCGTTTCCGCTGTTTTTATCGAACCTCTTTCCCTCACCTCCTAATGGGAAAGGCTGGAAACAACCGACAAATATACGATGCATAACCTGTAATATTTGCCACGAAAATCACACTTCACTCACTCCAAATAACTCCAAACTACGGCAGACCATAGAATGATAAATGAACTCATCCCTACCCCAATTTTAAGATCCAGCGATACCACATTCTGGAGAAATCGAACATTTTGTCGCCCATTTTCAAGTCCTTCCGTTTAGGAGACAACCTCGGTCTGACGAAGGACTTGGAAATGGGCGACAAAATGTTCGATTTCTCCAGTATGTGGTATCGCTGGATCTTAAAATTCAGATTGGGATGAGTTCATTTATCATTCTATGTCCTACCGTAGTTTCGAGTTATTTGGAGTGAGCGAAGTGTGATTTTCGTGGCAAAGATTACAGGTTATGCATCGTATATTTGTCGGTTGTTTCCAGCCTTTTCCTTATACATTTACATTTTTTACATTTTTATTTTGTTCATTCCAAAAAATATATACATGATAGACTGGCCCGCAGGTAGCATTAACTAATCTAGGCAGGCCATAGTCTTCAAAATTAACAAATTACAAACAGGTATGATAACTTAACGAAGAGAGATATATAAGGGGAGAGAAAGAAGAATAAATAAGTGAGTAAATAAATAAATAAATGAGTGAATTTGAGAAATAATTAATTATGTACATGAAGCGAATTCTAACAATTATGTGCCTATTTTTTATACTTAAATGATTTGAGTTTTGAAATAATAATGGGTGTGTCAATATAAGCATCTACTTTTTTAAGAATGTCAAATAGTATTTTGTGAAATTCTCGTTTGAATGCCTTTTTGATAGTTGTCTAAAATCGCATGGTATCTCATTCCACAGTCTAGCGCCAATTCTTGAGAACGCTTTTTTTTGTACTTCAAGTCTCGAACCTTTAATGTAGAAATTTTTAGATGTAGAGGATCGTGTATTATAAGAGTGGATACTGGAAGTTTTCAAAAATAAATTTAAGATATTTATTGGTGCTAAATTGTTGGTAATATCATACATTAAATTAGATACTGACTCACAATATAAAAAATTCAGTGGCAAAATATTTGCATCAATAAATAAGGGAACTGCATACTCAGTCATTTCTGTTGGCAAAATACATAAAGCGGAGTGCTCGCTTTTGGAGGATTAAAATTCTGTTCATGTCTGACTTACACGCCTGACCCCAGACAGTCAATCCATAAGTTAAATAAGGGGCAATTAAGGACTGGAAAAAATTCAAAAGGGTATGTAAGGGGACAAAGTGTCTTAATTTCGTGATTAACCCAACTGTTTTACTTATTTTAGTTGCGATATAATCAATATGGTGTTTCCAGGAAAGATTTTTGTCAATTAAGACTCCAAGGTATTTTACATACTCTTTACATTCGAGGAGAACATTCTAATTTTTTTCATTATCAAATATACCAATATTAGGCTGGTGTGTGAGTTTGTTTTGATATGGACTAAAAATGACAAAATTAGATTTTTTTATGTTAAGGGTTAATTTATTTTTAGGTTAGCCAATTATATACTTTGTTTAACTCACTATTTACTATCAGTTCTAGAGACTTAATATTTTTGTCAGCGTAAAGTATATTAGTATCATCAGCAAAAAGATAAAAACTGAATTTATCAGAACAATTTTGAATGTCATTGATATATAATAAAAAGAGCAGCGGGCCTAGGACAGACTCTGGGGTACACCACAAACCGTTTCAGTTTTGTTGGATTTATGCGCACCAATTTGTGTTGTTTGAGTTCGGCCTTGAAGATAGGTAGAAAACCATTTGTTTATAACTCCACGAAAACCGTAATGGTTAAGTTTACCGAGCAAAATACTATGGTCGACTGTGTCAAATGCTTTTTTTAGATCTATAAATACTCCACACGAAAATAAACGTTTATCCATGTTGGTCTGTATAGCGTTAACAATATCAAGAATTGCATGTTACGTTGAGTGTGCTTTGCGAAAGCCATATTGAGATGAACACAAATATATCCTTTTCCTCAATAAATGATTTCATTCTTTTGTACATCATTTTTTCAATTTTTTTATTAAAATTAGATAATAAAGATATTGGTCTATAATTATTAGCGTCGGTCTCATCCTCCGTTTTAAATATCGGTATGATTTTTGACATTTTAAGTTTAGAAGGATACGCTCCTAATTCAATAGATGTGTTGAAGATTTTCGCTAAGATATCACCTATGGTGTTACTTACAGATTTTAATAGTTGCGTAGGGCAAGAGTAGAGGCCATGAGATTTATTGTTTGGTATAGATAATATTTCCAATTTTACTTCAGCTGGCTCAAATAAAAATGAAGTATCGGGTGATTTAGATTTACTAAGAAAATTATGGTAATGTTGTTGAGCTGGTGGTCATTTATTTGCTAATTTATGTCCCACTGATGCAAAATGTTCGTTAAAAATATTTGATATCCGTGATGGATCTCTAGTGATTTTGTTATTGTTGTTAAAATCCTTAAGTGCACAGACTGATTTAAATTTCTTTGTTTTACTTATATTAGGAGGTGAGGGAAAGAGGTTCGATAAAAACAGCGGAAACGACCCTAGAAGAGCTCAGAGGTATGCATAACCACAACTGAAACATTGTAGGGTGAAGTCGTGTATTTATTTGTCTAACATACATGTTTTGGAAGGATTTATAATATGAACTATTCAAGCGATATTTGTAAGCGTATAAATACACAAATCTTGAGATTGGGCTGCCTGTGGTACTACCCTGTCCCTGTAAATTTCAAGAGCACTGAATAATTTTAAGGGCGTGGAATAAAAAAAACATAGGGAACTTTTGCATTCATCCACGCAAGCTTCATTGTTGTATCATTTTGTTGTATTCTACATATATACTTGTGTGCTTTTGAACTAACAAGGTACCATGTACGCTTGCTACGGTTCGCAACTGCCGAAACGCTCGTGCAAATTCTGTTCTTAGTACAATGACATGTAATTATCATAAAGTTACACTCAGTTGTAGCGTTGTTATAATATAACATTTAAGAATCAGTAACCGCGTTGTTTGTTTAAAATTTGGAGTATTTCCGTCTATGATCAAGGGTGTATTTTATTGGGTTCAATTTTATTTCTACCCGAATGCGTCTGATAAGACAAAAAAAAATTGAATTGAATAAATAGGACTTTATGAAGTAGATTTTTTTTTTTGGTGTAATGAGTTTTTCTCTGAAAGAAAAACAAAACGAGCAAGATTACCGGCCTGGTTGTTTAACCCTTCTCCTGCTTGCATAGTGCATGTCGTCATTTACAAACAAATGTTTATTTATTTACAAAACGTTTTATAATATCACGATGCACTAATACAAAATTTCGTTTTTTAATTAATACAGTTTAGAAAATGTGTTTTCGGGTATTCTTCTGTCTAAAGGTGTGGTCTAGACGTCACGGGCGCTTTTTCCCGATCTGGTTACTAAAAATACACTTATTCGACATTATCCTATGCCACACCCTAAATCTTTTGTTGCAACTGATGGGTTAAATCCCATATCCCACTGTCTTAATTAGGCAAGTGGGCAGGGCTTTTGAAGAGAGAGAATTGTGGGGTAATAAATACTCATTAGTATGCGATAAGTAGCGTGATAAATGGTTATCACACTGTTCATCATCCCACTGTTTATCGCATACTAATATCAGCTATTGTGGGGTGATAAATACTCATTAGTATGCGATAAGTAGCGTGATAAACGGTTATCACACTGTTTATCATCCCACTGTTTATCGCATACTAATATCAGCTATTGTGTGGTAATAAATACTCATTAGCATGCGATAAGTAGCGTGATAAATGGTTATCACACTGTTTATCATCCCACTGTTTATCGCATACTAATATCAGCTATTGTGTGGTAATAAATACACAGTAGTATGCGATAAGTAGCGTGATAAATGGTTATCACACTGTTTATCATTTCACTGTTTACCGCATACTAATATCAGCTATTGTGTGGTAATAAATACTCATTAGCATGCGATAAGTAGCGTGATAAATGGTTATCACACTGTTTATCATCCCACTGTTTATCGCATACTAATATCAGCTATTGTGTGGTAATAAATACACAGTAGTATGCGATAAGTAGCGTGATAAATGGTTATCACACTGTTTATCATTCCACTGTTTATCGCATACTAATATCAGCTATTGTGTGGTAATAAATACTCATTAGCATGCGATAAGTAGCGTGATAAATGGTTATCACACTGTTTATTATCCCACTGTTTATCGCATACTAATGAGTATGACGAGCTTAACCCGGTGTCCCAGCGGATTTGGACTCCCCGGTCCATTTCCACTAGCGGATTTGGATATGGACTCCTCTCGCGGATTTGGACCCCCTATATCTACGGATCCGTCAGTGAAACAAGAAATCCAAGAAAGACTAAAAGAAGGAACAAGGAACACGAGCAGCTGGGAATAGATCAGAAAGTTGCGTGTTACAGAAAACTAAGATCCGTTTTAAACATGACGTGCCAGCACTGAACTTAATTCGAGTTTTGAACTTAATTGGTTCTAAACGGGCCTAACTGTTGAATGCAGTTTTAATCACAAATAAAGAATAAAACGTGGCTGCATTACCGCAGTTTTAGCGTATAGGTGGGCCAAGTCAGTCGTACTTTTCATATCGTTTATCGAACTTTTATTTTTTACTTCAGTGCTTTGGTTAGCATTCAACACTCTCTCTGAAGTCGACCTTTCACACTCTCCCTGAAGCTGACTTTTTTTTGCCATTCTATGTCCGAGAGCTTGGACGACATGATTCGAACATGATCGGCAGTGTGAATTGAGCGAAGAATGGTTGCACATGAGGTGCGAAGGACTACAGATGAATGCAGAAGGCGAGTGGCTCTGCAGAGTGTCGACCACTCGAGTTGATGCGCCGTAGAAAGCAGAAGAAAATTGCAAGGCTAGCGATTTGGACTTTCTTTTCTCAGTTAGTTCTGAAGCCTACAAGATAAGATAATAATTGTAAATTGAGATGAAATTCCGTATATTAAATATTGTTAGCTGAGAGAAAGCTGCGTCACGGTATCACACTATCCAAACTTGCCATAAATAAATTATGTGTTGAACTATTTACACTTTACAGAAACAAAAAGTCTTGCAAAAAGGAAGTCATTCAAAGTTTCATAAAACAACTTGTTCGAAACATAATTGCAATAAGGTTTTTGTAGGGGGGTTCAAATCCGCGAAGAGGGGTCAATATTCGCTAGTAGATATGGACCAGGGGGCCATATCCGCGGGGGGTCCAATCCGCTGTGCTAACGAGCCAGAGATCATCGGAAGTTCGGAAATGCGTGCGAACCGGTTGCTATGTAGTGACGTCATAGTCGTGGCAAATATCAATTTTCGCTTGATCGCCTTGGTAATTACTTTATGTCAGCAAAGGATTGTACACAAAACACGTTGCGGATCCTGCGTCATTTCAGGGGCTGTACTTCAGTGCCAGTGGCATTTTGACATGAGCGGGAAATACAGTATTATGAAATTGCACGATCCCTTCGCAGTTTTCTTCGCCACTAGCCGACAGTGTCCAAATAGAAAACAGCGGGCTTTGGGATTTGGATGAATGACTGCAGGATTGTCGATGGAAAGGTGGGTGTCTCGCTACGACATTCGGCGTTTTGGCAGCAATTATGCGGCAAAATCAGAAGAATTTCATCTTAGAGAATTACCAGTGGCTAATAAACAATTGAAAAGAACAAACCACTCGCAATCGCTTCTCGGTCAGGACGAAACACCACTGAACCTCGCCACCGACCCCACCAGCCTCTTACGAGGAGATCCAAAGCTTAAAAGTGTCTCTGGCGAGAGCAAACGAAGAAATTACATCCCTGAAAACAGAACGAAGCGGGAAATCGAGTAACGAACACGTATGTATATATAAAGTAGAAGGAAATTATATGGGTGCGAAAATGGCGGGAAGTCCCCCAAAGTTCAAGGTCTAGAAAGTAGAAGAGCTTCAAAGGCACACATTTGGAGCATGATCAGCGATATTTGTGAGAAATATAAAGTCCCTCTGGTGTCCAGAATTCTGATGCGCAGTCAATGCTAAACCAAATCGCCGAAGAAGTGACCACGAATAAAGGGTAAAGTAAAGCATCTGACGTGATGTTTGGGGAAAGTGCCCAAAAATATCAACAGTCCCCGGTTGAAGTCTGAGCACTTAGGGATATTGAATACAAGCCTATATATAAAAAGAGATATATTGAACACAAGCCTAAAAGAGATCTACGCCAAAAAAAAAATTGTTGTTCGGTATCCCAGCTGGTTTACCCAGGTTGACGTCCATGGTACCACAGTATGCCTGAGCACTTCGGGATATTGAACACAAGCTCAAAAGAAATATGCCAAACAAAATTTATTTTTAGTTCTTCTGTATCCCAGCTGGTTTACCCAGGTTGAAGTTCATGGCACCACAATATGCCTGAGCACTTCGGGATATTGAACACAAGCCTAAACGAGATGAACGCCAAAAAAATGTGTTTTTAGTTGTTCGGTATTCCAGCTGGTTTACCCAGGTTGAAGTCCATGGCACCACAGTATGCCTGAGCACTTCGGGATATTGAACACAAGCTCAAAAGAAATATGGCAAACAAATGTTTTTTAGTTGTTCTGTAACCCTGCTGGTTTTACCCAGGTTGAAGTCCATGGCACCACAATATGCCTGAGCATTTCGGGATATTGAACACAAGCTCAAAAGAGATATGCCAAACAAAATTTATTTTGTGAGTTGTTCTGTGGCACCACAACTAATGCCTGAGGACTTCGGGATATTGAACACAAGCCTAAAAGAGATCTACGCCAAAACAAAATTAGTTGTTCGGTATCCCAGCTGGTTTTCCCAGGTTGAAGTCCATGGCACCAACAACAAACAACAACAACAACAACAATTTATTGTACCCTTTGAATAATACAACAGTTATGTGTTTAAAAGTTTAAAATAAATATAATTAGGGTACTGGCTTCCAGAAATAACCTTAAAGGGCTAAAAATGCCAGTAAGCCAGTTTAAATAGAATAATTATAATTACAAGGTCGGAAGAAAGCAAGGGGTACACACACAACATAAACTATGCTAACATACCCACACACACACACACACACACACACATACAGGCCGCAGGTGGTTTACAGGGACTTGGTCCCTGGACCGACATTACAGGTACCACATGATATGTTGATGCTAAGGGCTCGTCCTTGTGGCACCTAGTGCAGTAGAGGCCAGGGGTGAAGACTGCTATTCGATATTCAGGATTATTTAATTTCAACATTTTGGGCTCATAAACACAACGGGTTACGGGGACCACAAATTACCAACCTCTCGGTTTGAATCCACACCGCATTGTAAGGACCTGTGTTTTGCAGTGTTAGTTGATTTTATGCATTTTATCCTTTTGCATTATTGGGTTGTTATTGAAACTTTAGACAAAATTGGCCCTGTTGAATCCTATACCCGCATTGTGAGAACCTTTGTAATTTACTGTAATTAGCGTGACTGTAGGTAATACCGCGCTTCGTGTTCTGGAACACACAGGTTTATTTCATTCTATTCCATTTTTCAGTTCCCATGCCATGGCAATTCTGATGATCTGCTGAGCTAACGCCAGCGTTGCGAGGATTCTAGCGAATAGCACTTTTTCTTTTCAGATTTGATAAAACTAAGACCAGTTTTCGCGCAACATTAGCCTAAAACTCAGTCGCCTTCTCTCAACTCGTCCCCCTCCCACGAGAAATACTTCTGATAATACCTTCTAGTATAACGAGTGAGAGAAGGCTGAAGGTGCATGATGCTGCGTGAAAAATCAAACAAATCGCACCGTGTAACATCGCCAGTTAGCTAAAACAACAAGCACTTTAATCTGGTAGACAAATTTTCCACTAACAACTTACGATTGTGAAAAAAGTTACAAGAGTTACAAAATATCTATTTTTGTTTAGTTGCGTTAAAATCAAATACGTTTTCGCAGCTACCAAGCCTTTCATTGTGATTATATGATAACAAATATTTCGTCACTATTTTTATCTCACTTGCTTCTTATACAGCGTGGGCCTAGTCTGGTCTCTGAAAATGTTGTATGCTAATATCTTGAAACTGTATTTTTAAATGAAATGAAAAGCTAAAACGCTTGCTATGTTCGCCATCAGAACTTAATCTGAATATACAGGTATGATTTTTCTGATCGGCATAATTTCACACAGAATGGTGAAAGGGATAATCAAGATATGAGCACAATTACTGCTCACTCCCCCCCCCCCCCAAAAAAAATCCCCTCCCCCCCGAGAAGGCAAAAACACTCCAGTCAATTGAGAGAATACATATCACTTTATTAACTAACTATGAAGCATAATTAACATTTTGCAAAGGAAGATGCATTCAAGAAAAAAAAATCCATTTCATCGCGACTCACTGCCTTATAGTAACTGACATAACAAATGGTAGGGAGATTAAGATTCCACGACGGCAACGACAATATGATGCAAAAATTAGTTTTCTTGATCATTAGTTTTGTTTTTAGTTTCATTTCTTAAATTTTCCCCCGTTTTTCTTATCCAAGCTTTTAAGAAATTGATCCTGCACAAAATTATGTTTAGGTCGAATGAATAACGTTTCTAGGTTAACAAAAGAGCGTAAAACTCGGTGTTTTCATGTCGTTGCTCTACAGACGACAGCTAAAATGAATGCTGCTATTTGTATTTTCTCATGCTGTTGTTTTATTTTGTACTGATTAAGCCTATTGTTTCACTGCGTTATAGTAAACGTTGCCGTTGTGGTATTTTAAAGTGCCACTACGATCAAATTTTGAGTTAGTGATATTTTTGCGTATTTGTAAAGTAAAGTTGCTCTATTTTTCCTATCCACACAGTTTTTTGGATATGACGACGGGAAGTCTTATTTTTGGGGGTCCAAATCTTGATTTTTTACGACTGCCATTACTCGAACCCGTTCCTGTGACAGAACTAATTTCAAGCGGACGTGACGTCATTTTTTCAACACAACAACATGCTGGGCTACGTTTCACACAAACTTTCGCATGAACTTATAAATAAAGTACATATTTATACTATTTTTTTCCAAAAAGGAAAGGAAAGAACAAAGTTTTGAATGGAAATATGCATTTACAAGGGCGACGCGTTGGGAAAATGACGTCACGACAGAAAACCGCTGGTCGAAAATCGGAACACACTTCAGTAATGGCAGACGTGATTTCGACGGTAAACTGTGTGCAAATTCATTGCTTAATTTGGTCCTTTGGTAATATTTTCACTGATTTGGATATTTTAGACACTGTGTCGTTTGGAAAAGTAGAAAAGAAAATGGTCGAATTTCATCGTAGTGGCACTTTAGTAGTGAAAAGAGATATTCAACTGTTGTACTCATGACATACGAGCTCTTCTGACATATAATCGAATAACTAGCTCCAATAGCCTCGTTCTTCATTTTCCCTGAGTCGAAAGTTGCAGTGATTTCATGCAATAGATCAAAATATTTCGGTTTTACTCGTTTCGGCCGTAAAATCAATGTCAGTCATCTCCAAAAATATGGGGGAAAAGAGAAACTGATTATTGGCTTACCAAAACAGTGTTGCAATGATGGCAGATAACAACTGGGCCGCGTCATGAAAATTGGGCCTGGACGACATCAAGTTAAATAATTCCTATAGTGGTGTTCATAATAACAGATTTAACATTTTATTGTATTCTTGACAATGCGGCAATCGCGATGCAGATTCTAATAGTACCACATGTATACAAAACATAAAACAATTGCAAAAAATATTTACATATGTCGTCCGCGCCCTTTTTGCCTGACGCGGCTCTACTGATATTAGATACAGGCCATTTTGATGATGTTGCGCGCGCAGCTAGAACAATGGCTATCTGTTTTAAATAACAAAAGGCTTGTAAACCAGAACGAGTCTAAGCAGCTCGGGTCTATTGTTCTACTGATGCGTGCGTAACATCGTCAAATGTTGACGTGATATTAATTAAACAAAACATTAAAGTATATAAAAGTTAATACAAAAAAATATATTATTTTTAATTCCCTGACTACTTAGAGCAACATGCCTAATTTCAAGGGCTACCGCAATACAAAAGTGCTAGTTTTACTACAATTTTACAGTTCTGAAAGCATAAAACGAGAGAGAAAATTAACACTGGTATCAGTGTTGGATACCGGTTATCTTCTACAGGCAATAGCCGCACTGGCAATAGCTGTGCAGGCAATATGCACTCACTCACACCCAATAGCTGCCCTGGCTACTTGTACTCTCCTACAGACAATAGCTACACTAACAATCTGCACTTTGCTATATGATACAGCTGCACTGGCTACCTGTACTCTCCTACACATATAGCTGCACTGGCCACATGTATTCTCCTCCATATAAAGCTGCCCTGGGTACATATACTCTCTTACAGACAATAGCTATACTGACAATCTGCACTCAGCTATATATGCTACAAGCACACTGGCTACCTGTACTCTCCTACATATTTAGCTGCCATCGCTACCTGAATTCTCTTTTAGGCAGTATCTGCTCTGGCTAATAGAACTCTCCTACACATATACACGACTTTCATAATGGCCGCCTCCTAATTTGCATATGTGATTTTCCGTTTCGGTAGTTTATCCACATGCATAGAAAATATGAACATTGGCATGTGAAAGAGCATGTCGACATTAGTGAACTTGTGAAAGTTGAGTGCTGTGGCTTATAAAGCAATGAAGTTACAGCCAGTTGAAATTAGAGAGATTTGAATGAGAAAAGCAACGGAGGCCTTTCTAGCCTCGCTTTCATGTTTTCCTGCATTAGAAATGCTCATAGCTCAGCAGCAATTCTTCGCATTGCTCTAAAACTCAAGACAATTACTAGTTTTAATGTGATCTTTCATGTGGTAGCATTGGTTTCCCTCAACAGATTTATCTTCCAAATTATGCAAATTAGGAGGCGGCTGGAGGCGGCCATTATGAAAGTCTACCTGCACCCTCCTACAAGCAATAGCTGCCCAGGCTACCTGCATTGTCTTTTAGGCAGTAGCTGCACTGGCTACCTGTACTCTTCTACACATATAGATGCACTGGCTACCTGTACTCTCCTACAGACAATAGCTATTCTGACAATCTGCACTCCGCTATATGCTACAAGCACACTGGCTACTTGTACTCTCCTATACATATAGGTGCGCCAGCTACCTGCACTCTCCTACACATATAGCTGCACTGGCTACCTGCACTCTCCTATAAGCAATAGCTGTACTGGCTACCTGTATTCTCCTTGACATATAACGGCGTAGGCTACCTGTACTCTCCTACACATATAGCTGCGCAGGCTGCCTGTACTCTTCTACACATATAGATGCACTGGCTAACTGCATTCTCTTTTAGGCAGTAGTTGCACTGGCTACCAGTACTCTCCTACAGACAATAGCTACACTGACAATTTACACTCTGCTATATCCTACAGTCTCACTCGCTACCTGTACTCTCCTACAGACAATAGCTATTCTGACAATCTGCACTCCGCTATATGCTACAAGCACACTGGCTACATGTACTCTCCTACACATATAGGTGCGCTAGCTACCTATACTCCTACACATTTAGCCGCCATCGCTACCTGAATTCTCTTTTAGGCAGTATCTGCTCTGGCTAACAGAATTCTCCTACACATATAGCTGCACTGGCTACCTGTACTCTCCTACAGACAATATAGCTGCACTGACAATCTACATTCTGCTGTATGCTACAGCCGCACTGCCAAACTTACTATCCTAAACATATAGCTGCCCTGACTACCTGTACTCTCCTACAGACAATAGCTATACTGACAATCTGCACTCAGCTATATGCTACAAGCACACTGGCTACCTATACTCTCCTACACATATAGCTGCACTGGCTACCTATACTCTCCTACACATATCGGCTGCACTGGTTACCTATACTCTCCTACACGTATAGCTGCACTGGTTACCTGCACTCTCCTATAAGCAATAGCTGCCCTGGCTACCTGCATTCTCTTTTAGGCAGTAGCTGCACTGGCTACCTGTACTCTCCTACACATATAACTGCGTAGGCTACCTGTACTCTTCTACACATATCGAGTAGCTGCTCTGGCTACCAGTACCTGTACTCTCGTATACATATAGCTGCCCTGGCTACCTGTACTCTCCTACAGACAATAGCTACACTGACAATTTGCACTCTGCTATATGGTACAGCCGCACTCGCTGCCTGTACTCTCCTACAGACAATAGCTATGCCGATAATCCGAACTCCGCTATATGCTACAAAGGACACTGGCTACCTGTACTTTCCTACACATATAGCTGCACTGGCTACCTGTACTCTCCTACAGACAATATCTACACTGACAATCTGCACCATGCTATATGCTACAGCCGCACTCACTAACTGTACCCTCCTGTACATACAGCTGCACTGGTTACCTGCACTCTCCTACAAGCAATAGCTGCCCTGGCTACATGCATTCTCTTTTAGGCAGTAGCTGCAGTGGCTACCAGTACCTGTACTCTCCTCCACATATAGCTATCCTGGCTACCTGTACTCTCCTATAGACAATACCTATACTGACAATCTGCACTGAGCTATATGCTACAAGCACACTGGCTACCTGTACTCTCCTACACATATAGCTGCACTGGCTACCTATACTCTCCTACACGTATAGCTGCACTGGTTACCTGCACTCTCCTATAAGCAATAGCTGCCCTGGCTACCTGCATTCTCTTTTAGGCAGTAGCTGCACTGGCTACCTGTACTCTCCTAGACATATAACTGCGTAGGCTACCTGTACTCTCCTACACATATCGAGTAGCTGCTCTGGCTACCAGTACCTGTACTCTCGTGCAGTTATAGCTGCCCTGGCTACATGTACTCTCCTACAGACAATAGCTACAATGACAATCTGTACCCCGCTATATGCTACAGCCGCACTCACTACTTGTACCCTCCTACACATGTTGCTGCCAGCGCTACCTGAATTCTCTTTTAGGCAGTATCTGCTCTGGCTAATAGAACTCTCCTACACATATAGCTCCACTTGCTACCTGTACTCTCCTACAAGCAATAGCTGCCCAGGCTACCTGCATTGTCTTTTAGGCAGTAGCTGCACTGGCTACCTGTACTCTTCTACACATATAGCTGCACTGGCTACCTGTACTCCCCTACACATTAACTACCCTGGCTACCTGCATTCTCCTGTAGGCAGTAGCTGCACTGTACTCTCCTACACATATAGCTGCCATGGCTACCTGTACTCTCCTACAGACAATAGCTACACTGACAATTTGCACTCTGCTGTATGCTACACCTGCACTGGCTACTTGTACTCTCCCACAGACAATATAGCTACACTGACAATCTGCACTCTGCTGTATGCTACAGCCGCACTGCCAAACTTACTCTCCTACACATATAGCTGCCCTGCCTACCTGTACTCTCCTACAGGCAATAGCTATACTGACAATCTGCACTCCGCTATATGCTACAAGCACACTGGCTACTTGTACTCTCCTATACATATAGGTGCGCTAGCTACCTGCACTCTCCTACACATATAGCTGCACTGGCTACCTGCACTCTCCTATAAGCAATAGCTGTACTGGCTACCTGTATTCTCCTTGACATATAACGGCGTAGGCTACCTGTACTCTCCTACACATATAGCTGCGCAGGCTGCCTGTACTCTTCTACACATATAGACGCACTGGCTAACTGCATTCTCTTTTAGGCAGTAGTTGCACTGGCTACCAGTACTCTCCTACAGACAATAGCTACACTGACAATTTACACTCTGCTATATCCTACAGTCTCACTCGCTACCTGTACTCTCCTATAGACAATAGCTATTCTGACAATCTGCACTCCGCTATATGCTACAAGCACACTGGCTACATGTACTCTCCTACACATATAGGTGCGCTAGCTACCTATACTCCTACACATTTAGCCGCCATCGCTACCTGAATTCTCTTTTAGGCAGTATCTGCTCTGGCTAACAGAATTCTCCTACACATATAGCTGCACTGGCTACCTGTACTCTCCTACAGACAATATAGCTGCACTGACAATCTACATTCTGCTGTATGCTACAGCCGCACTGCCAAACTTACTATCCTAAACATATAGCTGCCTTGACTACCTGTACTCTCCTACAGACAATAGCTATACTGACAATCTGCACTCAGCTATATGCTACAAGCACACTGGCTACCTATACTCTCCTACACATATAGCTGCACTGGCTACCTATACTCTCCTACACATATCGGCTGCACTGGCTACCTATACTCTCCTACACCTATAGCTGCACTGGTTACCTGCACTCTCCTATAAGCAATAGCTGCTCTGGCTACCTGCATTCTCTTTTAGGCAGTAGCTGCACTGGCTACCTGTACTCTCCTACACATATAACTGCGTAGGCTACCTGTACTCTTCTACACATATCGAGTAGCTGCTCTGGCTACCAGTACCTGTACTCTCGTATACATATAGCTGCCCTGGCTACCTGTACTCTCCTACAGACAATAGCTACACTGACAATTTGCACTCTGCTATATGGTACAGCCGCACTCGCTGCCTGTACTCTCCTACAGACAATAGCTATGCCGATAATCCGAACTCCGCTATATGCTACAAGGACACTGGCTACCTGTACTTTCCTACACATATAGCTGCACTGGCTACCTGTACTCTCCTACAGACAATATCTACACTGACAATCTGCACCATGCTATATGCTACAGCCGCACTCACTAACTGTACCCTCCTGTACATACAGCTGCACTGGTTACCTGCACTCTCCTACAAGCAATAGCTGCCCTGGCTACATGCATTCTCTTTTAGGCAGTAGCTGCAGTGGCTACCAGTACCTGTACTCTCCTCCACTTATAGCTATCCTGGCTACCTGTACTCTCCTATAGACAATACCTATACTGACAATCTGCACTGAGCTATATGCTACAAGCACACTGGCTACCTGTACTCTCCTACACATATAGCTGCACTGGCTACCTATACTCTCCTACACGTATAGCTGCACTGGTTACCTGCACTCTCCTATAAGCAATAGCTGCCCTGGCTACCTGCATTCTCTTTTAGGCAGTAGCTGCACTGGCTACCTGTACTCTCCTAGACATATAACTGCGTAGGCTACCTGTACTCTCCTACACATATCGAGTAGCTGCTCTGGCTACCAGTACCTGTACTCTCGTGCAGTTATAGCTGCCCTGGCTACATGTACTCTCCTACAGACAATAGCTACAATGACAATCTGTACCCCGCTATATGCTACAGCCGCACTCACTACTTGTACCCTCCTACACATGTTGCTGCCAGCGCTACCTGAATTCTCTTTTAGGCAGTATCTGCTCTGGCTAATAGAACTCTCCTACACATATAGCTCCACTTGCTACCTGTACTCTCCTACAAGCAATAGCTGCCCAGGCTACCTGCATTGTCTTTTAGGCAGTAGCTGCACTGGCTACCTGTACTCTTCTACACATATAGCTGCACTGGCTACCTGTACTCCCCTACACATTAACTACCCTGGCTACCTGCATTCTCCTGTAGGCAGTAGCTGCACTGTACTCTCCTACACATATAGCTGCCATGGCTACCTGTACTCTCCTACAGACAATAGCTACACTGACAATTTGCACTCTGCTGTATGCTACACCTGCACTGGCTACTTGTACTCTCCCACAGACAATATAGCTACACTGACAATCTGCACTCTGCTGTATGCTACAGCCGCACTGCCAAACTTACTCTCCTACACATATAGCTGCCCTGCCTACCTGTACTCTCCTACAGGCAATAGCTATACTGACAATCTGCACTCCGCTATATGCTACAAGCACACTGGCTACTTGTACTCTCCTATACATATAGGTGCGCTAGCTACCTGCACTCTCCTACACATATAGCTGCACTGGCTACCTGCACTCTCCTATAAGCAATAGCTGTACTGGCTACCTGTATTCTCCTTGACATATAACGGCGTAGGCTACCTGTACTCTCCTACACATATAGCTGCGCAGGCTGCCTGTACTCTTCTACACATATAGATGCACTGGCTAACTGCATTCTCTTTTAGGCAGTAGTTGCACTGGCTACCAGTACTCTCCTACAGACAATAGCTACACTGACAATTTACACTCTGCTATATCCTACAGTCTCACTCGCTACCTGTACTCTCCTATAGACAATAGCTATTCTGACAATCTGCACTCCGCTATATGCTACAAGCACACTGGCTACATGTACTCTCCTACACATATAGGTGCGCTAGCTACCTATACTCCTACACATTTAGCCGCCATCGCTACCTGAATTCTCTTTTAGGCAGTATCTGCTCTGGCTAACAGAATTCTCCTACACATATAGCTGCACTGGCTACCTGTACTCTCCTACAGACAATATAGCTGCACTGACAATCTACATTCTGCTGTATGCTACAGCCGCACTGCCAAACTTACTATCCTAAACATATAGCTGCCTTGACTACCTGTACTCTCCTACAGACAATAGCTATACTGACAATCTGCACTCAGCTATATGCTACAAGCACACTGGCTACCTATACTCTCCTACACATATAGCTGCACTGGCTACCTATACTCTCCTACACATATCGGCTGCACTGGCTACCTATACTCTCCTACACCTATAGCTGCACTGGTTACCTGCACTCTCCTATAAGCAATAGCTGCTCTGGCTACCTGCATTCCCTTTTAGGCAGTAGCTGCACTGGCTACCTGTACTCTCCTACACATATAACTGCGTAGGCTACCTGTACTCTTCTACACATATCGAGTAGCTGCTCTGGCTACCAGTACCTGTACTCTCGTATACATATAGCTGCCCTGGCTACCTGTACTCTCCTACAGACAATAGCTACACTGACAATTTGCACTCTGCTATATGGTACAGCCGCACTCGCTGCCTGTACTCTCCTACAGACAATAGCTATGCCGATAATCCGAACTCCGCTATATGCTACAAGGACACTGGCTACCTGTACTTTCCTACACATATAGCTGCACTGGCTACCTGTACTCTCCTACAGACAATATCTACACTGACAATCTGCACCATGCTATATGCTACAGCCGCACTCACTAACTGTACCCTCCTGTACATACAGCTGCACTGGTTACCTGCACTCTCCTACAAGCAATAGCTGCCCTGGCTACATGCATTCTCTTTTAGGCAGTAGCTGCAGTGGCTACCAGTACCTGTACTCTCCTCCACTTATAGCTATCCTGGCTACCTGTACTCTCCTATAGACAATACCTATACTGACAATCTGCACTGAGCTATATGCTACAAGCACACTGGCTACCTGTACTCTCCTACACATATAGCTGCACTGGCTACCTATACTCTCCTACACGTATAGCTGCACTGGTTACCTGCACTCTCCTATAAGCAATAGCTGCCCTGGCTACCTGCATTCTCTTTTAGGCAGTAGCTGCACTGGCTACCTGTACTCTCCTAGACATATAACTGCGTAGGCTACCTGTACTCTCCTACACATATCGAGTAGCTGCTCTGGCTACCAGTACCTGTACTCTCGTGCAGTTATAGCTGCCCTGGCTACATGTACTCTCCTACAGACAATAGCTACAATGACAATCTGTACCCCGCTATATGCTACAGCCGCACTCACTACTTGTACCCTCCTACACATGTTGCTGCCAGCGCTACCTGAATTCTCTTTTAGGCAGTATCTGCTCTGGCTAATAGAACTCTCCTACACATATAGCTCCACTTGCTACCTGTACTCTCCTACAAGCAATAGCTGCCCAGGCTACCTGCATTGTCTTTTAGGCAGTAGCTGCACTGGCTACCTGTACTCTTCTACACATATAGCTGCACTGGCTACCTGTACTCCCCTACACATTAACTACCCTGGCTACCTGCATTCTCCTGTAGGCAGTAGCTGCACTGTACTCTCCTACACATATAGCTGCCATGGCTACCTGTACTCTCCTACAGACAATAGCTACACTGACAATTTGCACTCTGCTGTATGCTACACCTGCACTGGCTACTTGTACTCTCCCACAGACAATATAGCTACACTGACAATCTGCACTCTGCTGTATGCTACAGCCGCACTGCCAAACTTACTCTCCTACACATATAGCTGCCCTGCCTACCTGTACTCTCCTACAGGCAATAGCTATACTGACAATCTGCACTCCGCTATATGCTACAAGCACACTGGCTACTTGTACTCTCCTATACATATAGGTGCGCTAGCTACCTGCACTCTCCTACACATATAGCTGCACTGGCTACCTGCACTCTCCTATAAGCAATAGCTGTACTGGCTACCTGTATTCTCCTTGACATATAACGGCGTAGGCTACCTGTACTCTCCTACACATATAGCTGCGCAGGCTGCCTGTACTCTTCTACACATATAGATGCACTGGCTAACTGCATTCTCTGTTAGGCAGTAGTTGCACTGGCTACCAGTACTCTCCTACAGACAATAGCTACACTGACAATTTACACTCTGCTATATCCTACAGTCTCACTCGCTACCTGTACTCTCCTATAGACAATAGCTATTCTGACAATCTGCACTCCGCTATATGCTACAAGCACACTGGCTACATGTACTCTCCTACACATATAGGTGCGCTAGCTACCTATACTCCTACACATTTAGCCGCCATCGCTACCTGAATTCTCTTTTAGGCAGTATCTGCTCTGGCTAACAGAATTCTCCTACACATATAGCTGCACTGGCTACCTGTACTCTCCTACAGACAATATAGCTGCACTGACAATCTACATTCTGCTGTATGCTACAGCCGCACTGCCAAACTTACTATCCTAAACATATAGCTGCCTTGACTACCTGTACTCTCCTACAGACAATAGCTATACTGACAATCTGCACTCAGCTATATGCTACAAGCACACTGGCTACCTATACTCTCCTACACATATAGCTGCACTGGCTACCTATACTCTCCTACACATATCGGCTGCACTGGCTACCTATACTCTCCTACACCTATAGCTGCACTGGTTACCTGCACTCTCCTATAAGCAATAGCTGCTCTGGCTACCTGCATTCCCTTTTAGGCAGTAGCTGCACTGGCTACCTGTACTCTCCTACACATATAACTGCGTAGGCTACCTGTACTCTTCTACACATATCGAGTAGCTGCTCTGGCTACCAGTACCTGTACTCTCGTATACATATAGCTGCCCTGGCTACCTGTACTCTCCTACAGACAATAGCTACACTGACAATTTGCACTCTGCTATATGGTACAGCCGCACTCGCTGCCTGTACTCTCCTACAGACAATAGCTATGCCGATAATCCGAACTCCGCTATATGCTACAAGGACACTGGCTACCTGTACTTTCCTACACATATAGCTGCACTGGCTACCTGTACTCTCCTACAGACAATATCTACACTTGGACAATCTGCACCATGCTATATGCTACAGCCGCACTCACTAACTGTACCCTCCTGTACATACAGCTGCACTGGTTACCTGCACTCTCCTACAAGCAATAGCTGCCCTGGCTACATGCATTCTCTTTTAGGCAGTAGCTGCAGTGGCTACCAGTACCTGTACTCTCCTCCACTTATAGCTATCCTGGCTACCTGTACTCTCCTATAGACAATACCTATACTGACAATCTGCACTGAGCTATATGCTACAAGCACACTGGCTACCTGTACTCTCCTACACATATAGCTGCACTGGCTACCTATACTCTCCTACACGTATAGCTGCACTGGTTACCTGCACTCTCCTATAAGCAATAGCTGCCCTGGCTACCTGCATTCTCTTTTAGGCGTAGCTGCACTGGCTACCTGTACTCTCCTAGACATATAACTGCGTAGGCTACCCTGTACTCTCCTACACATATCGAGTAGCTGCTCTGGCTACCAGTACCTGTACTCTCGTGCAGTTATAGCTGCCCTGGCTACATGTACTCTCCTACAGACAATAGCTACAATGACAATCTGTACCCCGCTATATGCTACAGCCGCACTCCACTACTTGTACCCTCCTACACATGTTGCTGCCAGCGCTACCTGAATTCTCTTTTAGGCAGTATCTGCTCTGGCTAATAGAACTCTCCTACACATATAGCTCCACTTGCTACCTGTACTCTCCTACAAGCAATAGCTGCCCAGGCTACCTGCATTGTCTTTTAGGCAGTAGCTGCACTGGCTACCTGTACTCTCTACACATATAGCTGCACTGGCTACCTGTACTCCCCTACACATTAACTACCCTGGCTACCTGCATTCTCCTGTAGGCAGTAGCTGCACTGTACTCTCCTACACATATAGCTGCCATGGCTACCTGTACTCTCCTACAGACAATAGCTACACTGACAATTTGCACTCTGCTGTATGCTACACCTGCACTGGCTACTTGTACCTCTCCCACAGACAATATAGCTACACTGACAATCTGCACTCTGCTGTATGCTACAGCCGCACTGCCAAACTTACTCTCCTACACATATAGCTGCCCTGCCTACCTGTACTCTCCTACAGGCAATAGCTATACTGACAATCTGCACTCCGCTATATGCTACAAGCACACTGGCTACTTGTACTCTCCTATACATATAGGTGCGCTAGCTACCTGCACTCTCCTACACATATAGCTGCACTGGCTACCTGCACTCTCCTATAAGCAATAGCTGTACTGGCTACCTGTATTCTCCTTGACATATAACGGCGTAGGCTACCTGTACTCTCCTACACATATAGCTGCGCAGGCTGCCTGTACTCTTCTACACATATAGATGCACTGGCTAACTGCATTCTCTTTTAGGCAGTAGTTGCACTGGCTACCAGTACTCTCCTACAGACATAGCTACACTGACAATTTACACTCTGCTATATCCTACAGTCTCACTCGCTACCTGTACTCTCCTACAGACAATAGCTATTCTGACAATCTGCACTCCGCTATATGCTACAAGCACACTGGCTACATGTACTCTCCTACACATATAGGTGCGCTAGCTACCTATACTCCTACACATTTAGCCGCCATCGCTACCTGAATTCTCTTTTAGGCAGTATCTGCTCTTGCTAACAGAATTCTCCTACACATATAGCTGCACTGGCTACCTGTACTCTCCTACAGACAATATAGCTGCACTGACAATCTACATTCTGCTGTATGCTACAGCCGCACTGCCAAACTTACTATCCTAAACATATAGCTGCCTTGACTACCTGTACTCTCCTACAGACAATAGCTATACTGACAATCTGCACTCAGCTATATGCTACAAGCACACTGGCTACCTATACTCTCCTACACATATAGCTGCACTGGCTACCTATACTCTCCTACACATATCGGCTGCACTGGCTACCTATACTCTCCTACACGTATAGCTGCACTGGTCACCTGCACTCTCCTATAAGCAATAGCTGCTCTGGCTACCTGCATTCTCTTTTAGGCAGTAGCTGCACTGGCTACCTGTACTCTCCTACACATATAACTGCGTAGGCTACCTGTACTCTTCTACACATATCGAGTAGCTGCTCTGGCTACCAGTACCTGTACTCTCGTATACATATAGCTGCCCTGGCTACCTGTACTCTCCTACAGACAATAGCTACACTGACAATTTGCATTCTGCTATATGGTACAGCCGCACTCGCTGCCTGTACTCTCCTACAGACAATAGCTATGCCGATAATCCGAACTCCGCTATATGCTACAAGGACACTGGCTACCTGTACTTTCCTACACATATAGCTGCACTGGCTACCTGTACTCTCCTACAGACAATATCTACACTGACAATCTGCACCATGCTATATGCTACAGCCGCACTCACTACCTGTACCCTCCTGTACATACAGCTGCACTGGTTACCTGCACTCTCCTACAAGCAATGGCTGCCCTGGCTACATGCATTCTCTTTTAGGCAGTAGCTGCAGTGGCTACCAGTACCTGTACTCTCCTCCACATATAGCTATCCTGGCTACCTGTACTCTCCTATAGACAATACCTATACTGACAATCTGCACTGAGCTATATGCTACAAGCACACTGGCTACCTGTACTCTCCTACACATATAGCTGCACTGGCTACCTATACTCTCCTACACGTATAGCTGCACTGGTTACCTGCACTCTCCTATAAGCAATAGCTGCCCTGGCTACCTGCATTCTCTTTTAGGCAGTAGCTGCACTGGCCACCTGTACTCTCCTAGACATATAACTGCGTAGGCTACCTGTACTCTCCTACACATATCGAGTAGCTGCTCTGGCTACCAGTACCTGTACTCTCGTGCAGTTATAGCTGCCCTGGCTACATGTACTCTCCTACAGACAATAGCTACAATGACAATCTGCTCTCTGCTATATGATACAGCTGCACTGGCTACCTGCACTCTTCTACAGGCAATATAGCTACACTGACAATCTGCACTCTGCTATATGCTACAGCTGCACTGTCAAACGTACTCTCCTACACATATAGCTTTCCTGGCTACCTGTACTCTACAGGTAGACAATAAAGCTATATAGACAATATAGCTATACTGACAATCTGCTCTCTGCTATATGATATAGCTGCACTGGCTACCAGTACTCTCCTACAGACAATAGCAATGCATTTTGTAGATCAGTTGCTACATAATGAGAATAAATAGTGCAGTTGCATTATAACTATTTGTTACACCCCAAGTCAAATACGTCATAGTTTAAATTGTTCTGGGTAGACCGTGTCACATAGCGGTCGTCTAAACATCATAACCCCCAGCTGGGGAACAAGACATCAAAGCTTGTAAAAATAGTCGCGCAATTATGATTTTGGAGCTACAACAAAACACTTATGCCTTCACTCTCGGGAAACAGTGAGGTTTTTCTACCTCGACTCTTAATGTTCCCTTTGTTTCTACCTCGGAGGAAGTCGTTAAGTGCTCAATGACCCAGCTACAGTATGTTGCCCTGTATCTGACCGATGATAGTATCCGACCACAGCAAAAGTAATTGTAAATTTTACCAAATACAGGCAAACAAAGTATTCAGAACAGCTATCGATTACAGGTCCAAGAAATACTCTGCGGGAAAGAGCAATTTGTTCAAGTGAATAAAACTTTCACGGTCGAAACGCTGCCCTTTTCACTTCCCAGGAAATTACCGTAACTCATCGAGGTTCTTGCAGCTAAAGATATCAGCTAGTATTGATTTTTTCACGATTGAGCACAGTGTAAATTACACTAAGTTTTCACAGGTTGATCCAAATCTATTGTCTGATGTGTCAATTTTCACGATAAATTTGGAAAGTGAACTATTGTAGGGCAGAAATTACATTTGTACATTTTACGAGAGGGAAGATAAGGAGATTATACGGTGAACTGGTCGGATACTGGGCCACATACTGTATGCTAGATTTTTGCGAAGCCCACTACTGTAAAGTGCCAATATGCAAATGTCCAGTACTACTTCTTAGAAACTTTCCGCTTCCTCTTGGCTATCTCGTTTTTAACAAAATACTTCACGCCGGTCCAGTTTCTGTTCCTAAGAGCACCTTTGCTTGATAAAATGCACTCCTCGCATTTTCTTTTGCCCGGCACGTTTCCGTCCTTTATATTTCTTTGTAAGTGCAGTAGCACGGCCCGCTTCTCATCGTTTGTCCAGGGGTATTTTGTCACTGATCCTGAAATTGAAATATCATATTATTAGACTACTGAATTGAACTATCACATCATGTTATGGCGTTCCGTTACGGACAAAATTATGAACACTGTTAAAATGAAGTTCAAATTCAAAGGGGAAAGAATGAAGAAAAGAAAATGAAGTCGAAATTGAAAAAGCAAAGTCCAAAATCCAAAATTAACTGTTCAAGCGCATAGCACAGTCGAAAAAAGAAAAAAAGAAATCTACACGTCTCTGCATAATAATGAAGTTCACAAAAGTCCGAGTTGAGAACACAAAACACAAAATTATGAGTCGAGAACTCAAAAATATTGAGTAGCACGAAACCTCTGCACTCATCATACTAACAAATGGCCAAAATTTTAACTGACAACTGACATTAATAAAACATCAATGTCTTTCTGATTCTACTGGAGATTTCGTCCTGATCTACATAAACTTTGGCTTCGATTTTCTCGGCCAAAATAAGTCGTATCGCCAAAATAACTGAAAACATGATTCTCTACATCTAGACGATTGATAAGTGCGATAAAGAATTCGCGTCCGATCTTTATGGGATTTACAAACTCTTTCTTTATCTAGTACTTCAAATCAGCTTTTTACAGAAATCTTACTTTGGTTTTCCCTCAATAGACTACAACATATGGTTTGGAAAAGGATCGAACAACCGACTGAAAGCCCGTATCGAGGCCCGTATACAATATCTTCTGTGCATGTCCTCTTTTACTCCTCTCTTCCTTTAGGGATCATTAAGAAGCTCTTACTTTGTTTCTTGACTTCTCAATTGTCTTTTCAAAATGTTCTGACTACGGCACATGTTCAGCGATTTTTTTTCCAAAGTTAGTGTTCTGACTACGGCACAGCGACTGTCTCGATCCACGCCGAGGCGGGAATTAGTTCCCATGGCCGAAAAGAGCTTCGAAACTGTATACAAAGCCATGACAGGAGTGAACATTTTTGTGTATTCTAATTTATGCTGTGTTGCTTGTTTCCTTTCCATTTTCCGGGTCATTTGCCCACAGCGGTTCTCAAGGCCAGCGATTATAATTTTAATTATCCTAACTAAGTAAAATTTAGGGCTTCCAATTCCCTTTTTTTCGCTATCCGAAAAAAAAAACCGGCCCTAAAAAAGAAGAAAAAACTAAAAAGAAATGCCTACAGCACGAGGTATTCCCAGGCGGTCACCCATCCAGTTACTAACCTCGCCCGATCTAGCCTCCTTTGCAGACGTTTTTAGTTTCGGTCCCATTCTAACGTTAGTGTGTAGGGAGAATGGGACCGAAACTAAAAACGTCTGCAAAGGAGGCTACGCCCGATCGGGCTTGATCGGATTACCGTCTGAGCTAAACCGCCGGAAGCCACAGGAAACCCAACTAGGTCTGTCAGGGCTAGTGCAAGTTTGCTGTTTTATTTTCTTCAACATTTGGCAAAGCTGCCTTCTAATGATATCTATTGGCACGAGTTCGGTTGGTAGTGCCAGCCTCTTGTTATTTTTTTAATATACGGCCTTTTTGAAAATATTTTGCGACTTGGATGATGCGATATGGTGACTTGTTTGGTCTGACTTTATTTTGGATGGATGGAAGTTCGTCAAAAGCTGAGCGAGACCTGTATGTTTATATGAGTTCGCAGCAAGCTCGGGCCGAAACGTTCAACCTCTGTATTATTTACTTCTCAAAGTGTTCAAAATTAAGGCCAAAAGAGTCAGCAATACATCTACAAACGACTGACTTTGATAAATAAAGGCCTTCGTGGTGTACGTCGTGTGGCCCTGGCTTGAGAGATCTTTTGGCAGGTGCTGGGCATCTGTGTCCTTTGTATTGATAGGACTAAAAATATCCACTAAAATCACAAATATATATATATATATGTTCTAGATCTTAAACTGGTGTACTAGTAGACCAAGCGAAGTTGTGACTGAAAGAGAGTTTATCGGAGATGTTTGCTTCGACTGTAAACAAGTTCGTATTTTAGTATCAGTACCTATTAAAAGTTTAGCCGGCTGTCTTCTAAGTCTTCCCTCAGGTTATTTCACATACTTGCCGTAGTCGTTGTATCTTAAATTCCCTAGTATGGGGGGTCTCTGACTCCCCAACCCTGGGGGAAAACGTTAAAAGAACACTGGCCTGCTGATGAATACAGACCGTCTCAGCATTATAGACCTGCGTCGGTGGACACTGCGCATGCCCGTTTTCCAAACGGCTCGCATCGTATATTTGATACAATTCGGTGACGGTAAATAGCATATATCTGATATTTTTAAAACTTACTTTTGTTTTTTGGTAGCCTGCTCTCTGTCTCTCTGTCTGTGGTAGTAACTGAAGCCTTGTGTTCTTAAACATGATTAATGAGACAGTATTAATTTTTTTCTCACCCTTGATTGGTTAAGAAGTGTGCAATTTATTGCAAACACCAGCTTTGTTCTTTATTACCTCAGGAGCGATTGCAACTCAAGCATAGTTCATATGGTTAATGACGTTTTAGTTTGCAAAACACTTACCTTTCTTTCTCTTTGCAGTGGTATTGCTCAGCTGCCAGTCTTCATCTGAATCCGAAGAGGAATCTGCAAAAATACTCCATTCAGCTAAAAGAGCCAGCAGTACTCGAACAACTGAGCATCGTCGCCCAGGAGGTCGACAGCTTTTGGTACGTACATTCTACCGTGAAAGTTATATTAAACGGACAGTAGCTAGTGTCGTGTTGTATGTTAAAAATTTCTCACATTTCATTGGCTAAGAAGTGTTACATACTGTATTGCAAGCACTAGCGCAAAAATAAATGTAAAACACAAGTGCAAATATAATTCCAGAAACAACAGAAAACTCATTAATTTTGTTGTTTTTGTTTCTAGAAACTATACATTGATTATTATAGTGTTGGAATCACTTTGTGGAATAATGCTTAAAACGTAATAACTTTTTTTATTACTTGCAAGTCCCATAAATGTCTGAAAAGTATGCGTAGGTAGTAAAAAACGGCATTTGTTATATGTTAGAGGGCGATAAGGCATATGATTTTACCAATTCAAATTTGTCAATATGGTTTAGAGGTTAGATTCAGATATATTGTTAGCCAACGATTTTAGAATTGTTACACAAAGCGTATGTGAAATCAGCCTTTTTCGTGGATTTTCTTACAGGCAAATGCATTGCCACTTAGGTAATGCAATAATGCTGATTCCTTCATACTAATGTATACGGTATTTCTTAAACTTACTTCTGTTTTTTGGTAGCCTGCTATCTGTCTCTCTGTCTGTGGTAGCAACTTCAGCCTTGTGTTCTTAAACATGATTAATGAGACAGTTTGATTGGCTAAGAAGTGTGCAATTTATTGCAAACACTGGCGCAAAACTATGAAACACCAGTGCAAGTATAATTCTCATTTGCTGTTTTTGTCCCTACCAACCAACATGGGCTACATACTTTGTTCTTTATTCGTTTGGGCACGATTGCAACCCAAGCATATGACTATATGATTAATGACGTTTGAGTTTGCAAAACACTTACTTTTCTTTCTCTTTGCAGTGGCGTTGCTCAGCTGCCGGCCTTCATCTGAATCCGAAGACGAAGACGAGTCTGCAAGAATACATCATTCAGTTAAAATAGCCGGCAGTACACGAACCGAACTGGGCACCATCGCTCAGGAGGTCGACAGCTTTTGATACGTCAAGCCGGCATGCTCATGAACTTCGAATGCAACGCGTGGCGTTCGTTAAAGAGCGTTTAATCTGTGTGTTAGCACGTACAACCGACTCCCGTAATAGCGGACACTCATATAGTCTCAGAACCTAAATGGGGGTTCCCTGGGGAACTCCCATTTAAAAGTAACAGGGATACTCGTCGTAAATTTTGAAAGCAACCCCTAAAAGGTTCCAGAATATTGTTCTTAAAGTGTGACTCATCTTTGATTTTAACCCTGAAAGGTTCCAATTTCAAAACATAAAAAAACATCTGCTAGTTTTATGGAGATAGAAACAGTTACATCCCAGTACAATCGACTGTGTAATATACCAAGGGGCGAAACTATGCGGTTAAAATATCATCATATAGCCAAATTTTATGTAGATCTGCGTAGACTCATTCATCTTACTCTCAATGCCCGGCTAAAAGTTACCATGATAATCACTGTGAGCGTTTCAAATTCAACAGCCTAAGTGATACCAAACTACGCATTTTAAATCCTAAAAGGTAGGGAACGGGAGTCTGTAAGTTAAGTGGAAGTTCGTTTTGGCAAATCGCAAAAGCCTGTGATTTTTATGAACAGATTATAATTTAGTGTACACTGCACATGTAATCAACTCAGTGAGAGTTGGTTGAATAATGAGCTGACGCCGTTAGAAATGAGTAGCAGCCGACGGCTGACGACAGTCAGCTAATGTATGAAACGTCAGCTGCTACTATACTTTCTAAAGCCTACCGAGAGAATATCGTGGATGATAGTATAAGCGATCTAGGCCTCTAGTTATACCATACATACATACATAAACTTTATTTCAACTCGAATTTGCAGAGTAGTAAATACATGCTAATATCTTCGAGAAAACTACTGTTACTAATACTAATACTATTGTTATATTACTAATACTAAAAATATTTACAATGAAACCTAGAAATTATTAACAAATAGACACTACTGTAAAATTAGATTAGATTGTATTTACGGATTTCTCTCTTAAAATCAGTGAAGATTACCGAAACGTATATGGTAATCAGTTATGTAAAATTTAGTTGAACGAAATATAACAACTTCTATTGTCATTCAATGCACCTTACCTTCTCCGTTGTTCTTGTCACCTTCTGATATATCAGGTATATCTGTAAATAAGTTATACGACGTTTTATTGAGATGCTGGACTGAACAAGTGCATATGAATCAAAGCTTCGACAAACGAAGCGTCAATAGTTATTTGGTTTCAAATATTATTAAAGTTATAACATTTGAAATCCACTGTTTGTTTCCTTAGATAATATTGAGCAAGAAATTCCAAACCAAACGCTGTCTCCTTTTGTATTATTTTCCTGTTTGGTTATATAACAACATTCGCAAATACCTTTTATGTTAATATCGGCAAGGCTTTTGCCGACCAAGCTTTTGATATTTCCCTCATCCACCGCCAACAGCAGCTTGCTAACCTTTGCCAACTCGATGGTCGACTCGTGCAGTCGATAGAAGTCTCTATGAACTCGAACATCGTGCCCAAGGTGACGTGCTACCCAGTCTATGTCCACCTCGGACAGTGCTCCAACTTGAGTAATGGTGGCGATATACTTCCTCAGACGGGTGCTTGTAATAAGTTTTGGCTGTTTGAGAGGTAGCTCGTGTGCTGCGGAGGACAAGCAGTCCCAGCCCCTTAAATGTCCAATGGACCCCTTCGTTGCCCTTGCGAATACAAACGGATTCTGTTTTGGAATACCCACGTCGGACCGAGTTAAATTCAAGATCTCGATAGACTTCTTCGTCTCTGGGCTTAAAAGTATTGGTACTGTGCGTCCTCTCTTGCCGGTTACTTCAACTAGATCAAATCTGAAAATATAAAAAAACACATGGTAAGTTCAAATAAGAAAGTGAGACGTCATAAAAGGTTATTCATTTCGCCATTATTTATGTGAAATATTGCCTGTAGCTTGTGTTAACTCGTGCGATGGTACGTGAGATAATTGGCTTGCCTTATCGCTGCAATACGAGCATCCAAAGGCAGCACAACGTAAACTCTTCGTGATGTTTTTCTTGGTTATTCATTTGATTCCAATAATTCAATAGTAAAGTCCGGCCCGGCACGAAAGTAGACTGAAAGTCTTGTTCGTTGTATATCCATCCCGTGTGACGTCATGAGTTCCTACCTCAAGGAAGGAGGGTGATCACTAGTCATAATGAAATTCCTTTATATATAAAGCAGTAATGTAGCAGTATCTCTCAGCAGCCCTCGTACTGTGGAGAGCGCTTCCATTCCCGACATGATTGACAAGAGCGAATCGCCATGTTCCCGCCGTGAACTGAACTCTACAATGGCGGTCGCGTGATACAACGAAAATGACTATAGGGGATTACTGAAAGACCTGATCATGAGCTATGAAGCAATACGAGAAAACGTAGTCAAGGGTTTCAATCTTTCTGTATTACACAAAAAGAGCATATAAAGGAGAGTCGGCTAGTTTAGATTTAAACTGGCGTGCCAAATTATATGTAAAATCTTGAACTGAAACACCCTTGTTTCAGTGTTTAGTGTAATACACATGCAGACTCCCAATCAATACTATCGTCAGTCAAACAAATAATTTTATCAATTAGTATTCTGCTGTTAGTTGATCATTTTTTTCAACGACAATTCCGGTATCAATATAACAGTTTGACAATGTGTTGACTTTAAAATTAAATTGTCTAAGTAATCTTGAGTACATTTTATAAATTGGCATGACGTTACCTGTTACAAAGCTGAAGTTCTATAGGGCTCAGCGTTTCTTTCACGGCACCTCCACATTCCTTCCAATTGGGCCGGCTTTCGAACGATGTGATAAGCAGTTTTGATGCCTCACCTGACCTTCGTTTGTTGAATATTATTATCCTTGCCAGTGTAACCTTTGCCAGGTCGCTCCATGTACTAAGCGAAGGTTGTTGAGTTGCTGACAGTCTGGCAATTTTGGCGTCCATGTGCCTCCTTAATTTGTCTAAATCTTCTGTCAGGGGTAGAATGTCTATCTTATTTTGCTTTCGTTGACCAAGCGATGCCAGGGAGCGTGAAGATATTTTGTCTGCCCAATCTGCTTCAAACAATTCAAGAAAATGCTTTGCATTTTTCGACAGGCTTTCGTCCTTTTCCCTCAGAGCCTTTCCTTTAACAATTTGTGCACATTTCTTGAGGCTGTGGCCGAGTTTTAATGCCAGGGACGGGATTTTGACGTCGGTTTCTGTATTGAACTGACATAAATGCTTTACAGCTTCTATTACAACATCGAATTTGGACGTGTCGATAAAGTCTATCAGAGATCCCTGGTGTGCGCCATTCAGTTGCTGCAAAAGCCGTGCCAGCTGCCTCATTCTTTGTGACACGTAGTTGGCGTTGCGTTTTCCAACCTTCTCCAATATCGAAGACCCAAACTTTAGGATAAGTTCGTCGTGCCTCGCCGTAAATGACACCGTGTCATTCTTCATGGTGGCTAACACCTCCTTTTGCAGCTGCTCGCTTGCGTCGTTTGAAGATGGCGGAAGGAGCATTCTTGCCTGAACTTGCACCTTCTGGTACTTTCTATTATCCGTCTCTGCCTTAAAGCTGCATATCTTAACGTGCCTCCACAATTCATCCCCTTTGCAGAAGCCATAGCAATGAGGACAGGGTAGGAAATCGCTAGGGCTTGTGTCCTTAGATGGCTTTCTCATTACTAGAAGTTCCCCTTCGCCTAGAGCAATCACATTGCTGTTATAATGGTAATTCCCAAGCAACCTCAGCTTTTCAAGGGCGTTCGTCATCTCACGGCTTCCTTTTCTTAGCGCCAAAATCTTCATCATATCTGTTTCATCAGAATGGGATGATCTCAGATGTCTGGCCATTTTGGAGTACACCTTGCTACAATAAAAGCATGCGTGTTTCTTTGATTGTATTAGAATCTTGCCAATCTGCTTTGATGCTTCCTTTGGATTCACTGCAAAACAATTTAATAAGATGTTTTCCGCTTTTAGCAACTAATAATATTACCAACAACCTAGCACGTATATCATGTTGTTCGTTACCGAAATAGAAGCGATGTTGATCTCATCCTTTAGAACAATGAACGACTCAAGATCAGTGCTGATTATAATGGTTTTGGAGTCACTTTGTGCCCGTCCCATAAATGTCTTATAATAACATAAATTTGTTATATATTATAGGGCAGTAAGGAATATATTTTTATCAATACAAATTTGTCAATATGCTTTTGAGGTTACGTTCAGATATATTGTTAGCCAGATAAGGGAAGTTCTGAAGAAAAAATAATTATAACTATAAACGATTTTAGAATTGTTACACAAAACATTTGTGAAATCAGCCTTTTTCGTGGATCTTGTTACAGGCAAATGCATTGTCACTTAGGTAATGCAATAATTATGTTTCGTAAATCAATCAATCAATCAACTTTATTATTACCATATATACATATTATTCACATTGTAAGACAAAAAAAAACAATAGATAATAAGTAGTATGTGTAAAATAATATAAGTTACAAGACAAGTAAATCTACTGGTAAAGTTGCACCTATGAAGTAATAGTGGTGAGTTAGGAAAAAGTGGACATAAAAGTTGTGAGTTAACGTCTGGTACAGATTTATAAAAAATATATAGAGCTAGAGGGTGATCAGTTAAAAAAACTCCAGAGAGCTTGTACAAGTACTGATTACCCAATTCGTTCTTACTAATATATACGGTATTTCTTAAACTTACTTTTGTTTTTTGGTTGCCTGCTATCTGTCTCTCTGTCTGTGGTAGTAACTTCAGCCTTGTGTTCTTAAACATGATTAATGAGAGAGTATTATTATTTTTGTTCTCACGTTTGATCGGCTAACAAGTGTGCAATTTTCAGTGCAAATATAATTCGGGTTGGGGGGGGGGGGGGGGGGTACTCAAAACTCTGTCCCTATCCCAGACCTAAAATTGCCGTTTACCAACCCTATCCCAAACTTGAAGCAAAAAATATATACTCTATCCCAGACTTGAAGCCAAAAATCTATATCCTATCCCAGACCCAAACCATAGATTCATACTCATGCATCATTAGATATGAAAGAGTCAAGAGTGTGGTTGATAGAGCGGTAAGCATGGCGTCAACGACAAGTATATCAAAATCCACACCCTTTCCCAGACCAAAACCGTAAAAAGGATACCCTATCCCAGATCTCGGCAGCTCAAAAACCATACCCTATCCCGCGGCACATACCCGTATATCCCATATAAGGGAGTACCTCCCCCCCCCCCCCCCCGGGTATAATTCTCATTTGCTGTTTTTGTTTCTACCAACCAACATGAGCTACATGCTTTGTTCCTTATTACCTCAGGAGCGATTGCAACCCAAGCATAGGACTATATGGTTAATGACGTTTGAGTTTGAAAAACACTTACTTTTCTTTCTCTTTGAAGTGGCGTCGCTCAGCTGCCGGTCTTCATCTGAATCCGAAGACGATTCTGCAAGAATACATCATTCAGCTAAAAGAGCCGGCAGTACTCGAACAATTGAGCATCGTCGCCCAGGAGGTCGACAGCTTTTGGTACGTACATTCTACCGTGAAAGTTATATTAAACGGACAGTAGCTAGTGTCGTGTTGCATGTTAAAAATTTCTCACATTTCATTCGCTAAGAAGTGTAACATATATTGCAAGCACTAGCGCAAAAATAAATGTAAAACACAAGTGCAAATATAATTCCAGAAACAACAGAAAACTCATTAATTTTGTTGTTTTTGTTTCTAGAAACTATACATTGATTATTATAGTGTTGGAATCACTTTGTGGAATAATGCTTAAAACGTAATAACTTTTTTTATTACTTGCAAGTCCCATAAATGTCTGAAAAGTATGCGTAGGTAGTAAAAAACGGCATTTGTTATATGTTAGAGGGCGATAAGGCATATGATTTTACCAATTCAAATTTGTCAATATGGTTTAGAGGTTAGATTCAGATATATTGTTAGCCAACGATTTTAGAATTGTTACACAAAGCGTATGTGAAATCAGCCTTTTTCGTGGATTTTCTTACAGGCAAATGCATTGCCACTTAGGTAATGCAATAATGCTGATTCCTTCATACTAATGTATACGGTATTTCTTAAACTTACTTCTGTTTTTTGGTAGCCTGCTATCTGTCTCTCTGTCTGTGGTAGCAACTTCAGCCTTGTGTTCTTAAACATGATTAATGAGACAGTTTGATTGGCTAAGAAGTGTGCAATTTATTGCAAACACTGGCGCAAAACTATGAAACACCAGTGCAAGTATAATTCTCATTTGCTGTTTTTGTCGCTACCAACCAACATGGGCTACATACTTTGTTCTTTATTCGTTTGGGCACGATTGCAACCCAAGCATATGACTATATGGTTAATGACGTTTGAGTTTGCAAAACACTTACTTTTCTTTCTCTTTGCAGTGGCGTTGCTCAGCTGCCGGCCTTCATCTGAATCCGAAGACGAAGACGAATCTGCAAGAATACATCATTCAGTTAAAATAGCCGGCAGTACACGAACCGAACTGGGCACCATCGCTCAGGAGGTCGACAGCTTTTGATACGTCAAGCCGGCATGCTCATGCACTTCGAATGCAACGCGTGACGTTCGTTAAAGAGCGTTTAATCTGTGTGTTAGCACGTACAACCGACTCCCGTAATAGCGGACACTCATATAGTCTCAGAACCTAAATGGGGGTTCCCTGGGGAACTCCCATTTAAAAGTGACAGGGGATACTCGTCGTAAATTTTGAAAGCAACCCCTAAAAGGTTCCAGAATATTGTTCTTAAAGTGTGACTCATCTTTGATTTTAACCCTGAAAGGTTCCAATTTGAAAACATAAAAAAACATTGCTAGTATTATGGAGATAGAAACAGTTACATCCCAGTACAATCGACTGTGTAATATACCAAGGGGCGAAACTGTGCGGTTAAAATATCATCATATAGCCAAATTATATGTAGATCTGCGTAGACTCATTCATCTTACTCTCAATGCCCGGCTAAAAGTTACCATGATAATCACAACTGTGAACGTTTCAAATTCAACAGCCTAAGTGGTACCAAACTACGCATTTTAAATCCTAAAAGGTAGGGAACGGGAGTCTGTAAGTTAAGTGGAAGTTCGTTTTGGCAAATCGCAAAAGCCTGTGATTTTTATGAACAGATTATAATTTAGTGTACACTGCACATGTAATCAACTCAGTGAGAGTTGGTTGAATAATGAGCTGACGCCGTTAGAAATGAGTAGCAGCCGACGTGTTCTTAAACATGCTTGTTAAAAATTGCTCACATTTCATTGGCTCATATATTGCAAGCACTAGCGCAAAAATATAACTCACCAGTGCAAATATATTTCCAGAAACAACAGAAAACTCATTAATTTTGCTGTTTCTGTTTCTGTCACTTTGTGGAATAATGCTTACAAACGTAATAACATATTTTATTTATTACTGAGCTTTCATGGTTTTTTTTCTTCAAAGGTTTGAATGCTTTTACTTCTAACTGCTCTTTCGGGAGACGGTCATTTTTCTGTGAATGCCTCGAAAATCTGATTTATGCAAAACAGGCCATTGGTTTTTGCATAGGGTGTATATGTACGTTTTTTTCTTTTTTACATAATTTTGTGAAGGGAATAAAAGTAAGTTGAAAGTGCATATTTTTAAACAGGCCTTCAGAGAAATGAGCTCAGAATTGATAATGTTAGAAGTCCTTTATGGCAAGCACATTTCAACAACTAGGGCCGATTAAACGAAGTCAAAATTTAACTGCCGTTTATATATTGTGTTAGACACGTTTAAACAGCTGGCCCCTGGAGTCGTCTACCTAGTGAATTGTATTTAACCCAATAGTTACCTCTCCTGAGATGCACTAGGTCATCTTCTTTGTCCATTACTGCATCCTAATCAGAATAAATATAACAATTATATAATGATTATTAATCACCCGCAATGGCACAGTGGTTAGCGCTTCTATATCTGTGCTTCTTGTTTCTTTATTTCTCTTTACATTGGGGACAGAGAATCCCCTGTGGCTCGGGTGACCATTTATACGTAAATTCGTGGGACGTAAAAACACTGGGAACACAACCACTAAAAGCTCTGGCAGTCATCACTCATGTTTGTAAACTGCTGCATATAGCTGCTACTGAAGCAGTCCGATAAAGACCTCTTTAGTTCCAATATTGTCCGACCTATTTCAGATAACATAATCATCCACTTCAGAATCCTTTCTTATGTTTTTAATTAGCGCACGAAATGATTCCTAACTATGAAAATTATCTGAACTAAAATAAATTCTAAAAAAAGTTCATGAATTGAAACGGTGCCTGAAAATAGGAGTTGATCAGATTTAGGATCCGGCTTAAACCACAGGTCGAATCAGAATTTAGCGTGTTTCTTTTCTTGCAGAGGCAGGAAAACCGAATAACGAAACCCTCACAGGAAGGGCGAAATACATGTACCAACAATCTCAACTCACATGTGGCACCGCGAACGGGAATCGAACCTGTGAGCGAAGCACTTATCCATTGCGTCACTCCGAAGAATTTGAAATGGGACAACATTAAGCCAACTGAAACTAAAGATTTATAAGAATACAAAAGTAAACAGACACTTACACCTTCATCATCAGCATCATCCTCATTGAATCGTGGTGCTCGCCGCCATTGCTTTCCAAACACTGAACAAAGACAAGAGAGACAACAATACTGGAATACTTGCATGGTCTCACAGTATTTTTACGTTTCATATTTCGACGTCTACTTGGAACAGCAAAATCGCCTATTGCTGGTTTTCACTCAATCCCCAGAGATTCAAATGACAAAGAGCATGGCGGCCATGTTTGTGCCCCAACAAAAGAAGCTAACGAGGAATCTATTGTTTAAGGGCACCAACATGGCGGCTATGACGTCAAGTGAAAACCAGCAATATTTAACTACATTCTTGATAAAACTCACAACTTTAGCATGTTTTGCTAATTTCGAGATGCTCTTGTTGCTGCTCTTGTCCGCAGCAACAGTGAAATGAAATCTTATATCAGAGAGCCAATATTTTTGCGTCGTGTTTTCCTCACACAGAATAACAAAGTACATTTTCAACCCTCATCTTTGCTAGTTATTGAACTTTCCAGTTTTATTATTGCTCGAATTTAAAGTACGATAAAGTAACAAACCTTTAACAGTAGTTGCAGAATAAACGTTCTTCTTTTGCGGATGACCCTAAAAAAAAAACAAGATAATTATCGAAGATAAGTGACAGCATGGCATGAGGGAAATTAGTGATTTAATCACTAATTTCCAGAAATATTATGATATCTGCTGGTAATACCATGTTCTCCGAGGAAGAGAACTAACCTGCACGACGTTTAGTTTATCTACATACTCTACGACACGTTTGTGTTGTGTTGTTGTATATTGCTTTCAAAATGCTAATTACACAACATTTACTCGTGAAACAGTGTTCAGAAAATGAGCACGTGAAATTACCTAGCGGTGTAACGAATACAGAAGATAAAAGGCTTCTAAAATAACACTCATATATATATTCATTACCAAACATTGGTTTCATTTGAGTGGACCGTTTCACGATGCAATAAGGACTGCTATTGTGAAAATAAAGTGAAATGTGTGATACAATGACGTCACAAATATCAAATTAATGTGTCTGATCCATATTTAGCATGCATAAAATTTCACTTAAGAATCGCACATGGATAATGGGGGTAACAGTTATCAAGACAAGATTTTCGCGTAGTCAAACGAGTTAGATGAAGGATTACTATCCAGTACTTACTATCACCCGATGCGGTCACGGGGAATCTTAACGATCGCTCAACCGCTTGCGTGCTCTTCTTACTTTTCCTCATGCATGTTAATGAGGGAAGGTTAGAACTAAATGTCCACCATGCATGTTAATGAGGGAAATTTATTTCTAATTTTCCTTCTTGCATGGTTAATTAGGGAGATTTGTGTGTGCTGATGAGTAGTTGTTAGACCTTAAGTAATGGTTCGCGTAAGGGGTAAGCATATCTAATGCATGGAATGCAAAAAGGTGCTAATTATGGCGTTGTTTCAGTCGTCCACTTCATTGGTTTAGACATCAAATTCTGTCAAAACTTGAACAGGAATTTTACTATACCTCAGCTTTTTCACCAGATATGCCGGAAATTCAATGTGGGGAATATTTAAAAAAATTGAAGGCTTTTTGCGTTATTGTTTACTTCTATTCTGATTGAATAAAATGTTTTCACACAAAAGGAAGGCAGTTTTAGAACGCACTTTCAGGTTATTTTATTTAAAAAAAATATTATTTGAGGATTCATTTGTTGTCAGTATCAACAACATAACATATTTTGGTGTGGGAAATGCCTAATGCACCTGAACTATATAATTCTGCCTTCTTCCTACACGGATTGTTCCTCAAATGTCCCTCGTATAACAAGGAAAACAGAGAGAAGACCATGGTATTACTTGTTTAAAAGTTATGAAGACAGCGTTAAAATAATACTTATTAAATCGAGAAGCTCTGAAGTCTCAGTGATGGTTCGTTGCATCATGTATGATTATGTTGAATACTTCTTGTAATCTAATTTGTACCCAAAAATCTACAGAGTAGTATAGATTAAAGCAACAAATCGTCTTCCTTACTTCCTCTAAGGTAACATCGCTTTCGTTGAGGTCCTCATCTTCGTAATCTTCATCGTCGTCGTCATCGTCGTCATCATCAGGATCATAACTAACATCGTCAAAATCATCACCAGAAGATACAAGATCGCCATTACTATCTAAACTTAACACATCAGCACCGTCGCTAGCACAATTACCACGACCACCGCCACGAGTGCTCGTCTTAGGCGCATCGTGACCGCAACCAGTTCTCGTCTTTGGTGCATCGCCACCGCCATCAGTGCTCGTCCTTGGCGCATCGCCACCGCTACCACTGCTCGTCTTTGGCACATCGCCATCGCCATCAGTGCGCGTGTTTGGCGCATCGCCACCGCCATCAGTGCGCGTCTTTGGCGCATCGCCACCGTCATCAGCGCTCGTCTTTGGTGCATCGTGACCGCCATCAGTGATCGTATCTGGCGCATCGTGACCGCCACCAGTGCTCGTCTTTCGTGCATCGCCACCGTCATCAGTGCTCGTCTTTGGCGCATCGTGACCGCCATCAGTGATCGTGTCTGGCGCATCGTGACCGCCACCAGTGCTAGTCTTTCGTGCATCGCCACCGCCATCAGTGCTCCTCTTTGGCGCATTGCCATCGCTATCAGTGCTCGTCTTTGGCGCATCACGACTGCAACCAGTTCTCCTCTTTGGCGCATCGTAACCGCGAACAGTTGTCCTCTTTGGTGCATTGTGACTATGACCAATTCTCGTCTTTGGTGCATCGTGACCGCCACCCGTTCTTGTCTTTGGTGCATCGCCACCGCCAGTAGTACTTATTTGTGGTGCATTGTCAGCGCCATCAGTTCTCGCCTTTGACGCATCGCGACCACGACCAGTTCTCTTCGTTGGCGCATCGTGACCACGACCAATTCTCGTCTTTGGTGCATCGTGACCGCCACCCGTTCTTGTCTTTGGTGCATCGCCACCGCCAGTAGTACTTATTTTTGGTGCATTGTCAGCGCCATCAGTTCTCGCCTTTGACACATCGCGACCACGACCAGTTCTCGTCTTTGGCGCATCGTGACCACGACCAATTCTCGTCTTTGGTGCATCGTGACCGCCACCCGTTCTTGTCTTTGGTGCATCGCCACCGCCAGTAGTACTTATTTTTGGTGCATTGTCAGCGCCATCAGTTCTCGCCTTTGACGCATCGCGACCACGACCAGTTCTCGTCTTTGGCGCATCGTAACCGCGAACAGTTCTCGTATTTGGTGCATCGTGACAGCGACCAGTTCTTTTCTTTGGCGCATCGCTACAGCTATCAGTGCTCCTATTTGTACCACCACCATCAGTGCTCGTGTTCGGCGCATCACCAACGCCACTAGTGCTCGTCTTTGGCGCATCGTGACCGCCACTAGTGCTCGTCGTTCGTGCATCGCCATCGCCATCAGTGTTCGTCTTTGGCGCATAGCCACCGCCATCAGTGCTAGTCTTTGGCGCTTCGCCACCGCAACCAGTTCTCGTCTTTGGTGTATTGCCACCGCCATCAGTGCTTGTCTTTGGCGCATCGCCACCGCCATCCGTGCTCCTCTTTGGCGCATCGCAACGGCCGCCAGTGCTCGTCTTTGGCGCACCACCACCACCATCAGTGCTCGTCTTTCGAGCATCGCCACGGCTACTAATTCTCGTCTTTGGCGCATCACTACCGGCGCCAGTGCTCGTATTTGGAGCAGCGTGACCGCTACCAGTTCTCGTATTTTGTGCATCGCCACCGCCATCAGTGCTCGTCTTTGGCGCATCGCCAGCGCCACCAGTGTTAGTCTTTGGCGCATTACCACCGCCAACAGTGCTCGTCTTTGGCGCATCGCCAGCGCCACCAGTGTTAGTCTTTGGCGCATCGCAACGGCCGCCAGTGCTCGTCTTTGGCGCACCACCACCACCATCAGTGCTCGTCTTTCGAGCATCGCCACGGCTACTAATTCTCGTCTTTGGCGCATCACTACCGGCGCCAGTGCTCGTATTTGGAGCAGCGTGACCGCTACCAGTTCTCGTATTTTGTGCATCGCCACCGCCATCAGTGCTCGTCTTTGGCGCATCACCACCGCCAACAGTGCTCGTCTTTGGCGCATCACCACCGCCAACAGTGCTCGTCTTTGGCGCATCACCACCGCCAACAGTGCTCGTCTTTGGCGCATCGCCAGCGCCACCAGTGTTAGTCTTTGGCGCATCGCCACCGCCAACAGTGCTCGTCTTTGGCGCATCACCACCGCCAACAGTGCTCGTCTTTGGCGCATCACCACCGCCAACAGTGCTCGTCTTTGGCGCATTACCACCGCCAACAGTGCTCGTCTTTGGCGCATCGCCAGCGCCACCAGTGTTAGTCTTTGGCGCATCGCCACCGCCACCAGTGCTCGTCTTTGACTCATCGCCACGGCCACCCGTGCTCGTATTTGGCTTATCGCCACCGCCATCAGTGCTCAACTTTGGCGCATCACCACCGCTTCCAGTGCTAGTATTTGGTGCACCACCACCATCGTCAGTGCTCGTCTTTGGCGCATCACCACCGCCATCAATGCTCGTCTTTGGCGCATCGCAACCGGCACCACAAGTGCTCGAAGCTGTTGCGTTGGTACCACCAATAGGACGTTTCTCGATTCCATCACATTTCCCAAGTTGGTCGTTCTTAAAATAACGAGAGAAATGTCAATCAGCGAAGTAATAGGAGGTTACTGTTTGCTACTTTGAATGTAATGGTTCAACGATTACAACCATATGGATGTCCAAACATACCATGGAACTTTCTCATTCAAGGTCCCTTTCAACGCTACATCTGCATAATTTTACCACAATCAGTTTTAGTAGAGAAATTTGATCTATAACTTTGAAGGAGACTGGGTCGAGAATTAAAACTCTAAAATCCCTCGTTTGAATAAAAAAATCCCGCCTTAATCTTTCTGTACTATACAAAGACGATTAATCTTAGGGTAAGAACTCAGACTTTTTGATAGCATAAAAAAATGAGTTGTGACAGGTCACATGATCAGACCATGCGATACAAATAGAACCACTGTTAAATCTTTACCTATTGGTGGTTTTTTATCATCATGACTCTCGGATCGACCCTCGCCTCCCGGTTAGCTCAGTGCTTAAGTGCCAGTCTGTTGTGCGGGAGGTCGCAGGTTCAAACCCCGGCCGGACCAATACTCAGGGTATTAAAATAACTGAGTAGAAGGTGCTGCCTTTGTGAAACAATTTCGTTCACGAGCTGCAAATGGTTAGACCTTCACGTCTTCTTGGATAAGGACGTTAAATCGTAGGCCCATCAGTGGATGAAGAGCCACCTCGTGGAAATGCCACTGATTAATCCGTTATTATATTATTATTATTAAAATTGGTTTGCATTGAGAAAACATTTTGATCCTTGTAGAATTCTACCAAAAATACACGTATAATCCAAATTTTGGAACAAGATTATTTCCTAACGGAACTTTGGGCAAATTAATGTACAATAATGTTACAGTACTTTGTTTGCGGCCGCCATGGCGGCCATAAAATGAAAATAACAATAAAGCTTAATTAAATCATTGGGTTTCACTTCAAAACTCTTTGGATGCAACTTTTAATGCTTTATCGAGTTCAAAAAAGAAATTGATACGATTACATGGATTTGTTTGCCTTCCGGAAAACACGCTGGGTCGTTCTGTCATAAAATTCAAAATGTGTTTACTCCGTAACAATACATACACTCTATCGACGTGAAATTTTCTGTGTAGACTTTTATTATCGATGTATAATATATTTACAGAGAACAGCTTTGTATCGATATGCTCCACATTATGGGATAATTATGCATACTTCCTAATTAACTTACTGGTCAGTGTCACGTGTTTAAAGCTTTCAAATGCAAATGAGTACCATACAAAACCCAAGGCGCAATGAATAATAATCAGTTCTTCCTTTGGTGCTTACAATAAGGTCAGTGGTCTCTTATATTATTATTATTGTTCATTTATATTTCAAGTCTCAATCGAAACGCTTGTTGCTGTTTCTCTAAACTAAAACGTTGAGCAAATTTAGTACCTCAAACGCAAGGACAGAAGAGGACAGAAGCGTCAGCTCGATCGATCCGTTTGGTCGAACGCGTGGCCGTACATCATGCCCGGGATCATGGCAACTTCGCCAATGAAACCGCTAAATTCTTCTCCACAGACGAACCGACTCGGTTCTTCGGAGAATGGATGTATTTTGCAGACTTCGCTAACGGTTGGACGTCCTGCTGGTTCGTCCCGCTATCAACTTGGAATGTACCACATTCCGCTACAGTCGCTGAATAATTCACGAGTTTCATGAAGGTCATGAATTTCTGCAGCTCTACTTCAGGGTCTGCACGCGTGTCGGGTCAACATGCAGATTTCGTCAGACTCCAGTGCAGAGGAATCATAAACCAGACGGCCTTCCATACCCGACAGACGGACTGTTAGGTCGACGAAAGGGATTTGTTCCAAGCTCAATATCTCAGAACATGATGACGGAAATCTTTATAACCGAATCAAGTTCAAGAGCCGACAGTGGAGTCGACTCGGCCGCTGTCATGCCGGAGGAGTTGAGCAGATAATCACTCTCCGTGCTCGACCTCAACTGAAATCTTCGAATCGAAGGTTTAATAGAGGCTCTGGGTGACGAAACCGATATGTTCCGAGCACAGTATCTCGGAATACAATGAAACATTTTGCTTCGAGCTAAAATCGCGGCTTCTGGTTCAGAAACAAACAGTGGAGCCAACTCGGCCACTGCAACGCACGACGGGTTATTAACAATTTCGTCCTCCGTGCTCTACCTCACCGAAACCTTCAGTTTCAAGGTTTACAGGTTCGGAACAAATGATTTGAATTATAAGTCTATCACTGTAAACAATGGCTATTAGTATCCGACACCCGAAAACTATGATGTGATGTCTGTTGTACTATGTTAACCAAGCTCTTGAAGCGAATTACCACGTGCCGCAAAAGGGTACATCAACACCGCCTCCCGGTTAACTCAGTCGCTAAGCTCCAGTCTGTCGAGTGAGAGATCGTGGGTTCAAACCCCGATCAGAACAAAACTCGGGTTCTTTGAATAACTGAGTAGAAGGCGCTGCCTTTATAACTGAAGACAAAAATTTCAGAAATGTAATAACAGTAAAACCGTCTCAGATGGTAAAGGTGGCGACTGAATTGTTATTTAGGCAACAACAAAACATCACTATATAGGAGTCCACCAGAAAGTCTTATAAGATGACTTATCTACCAGATTCATTGACCACTTTTTTGGTAATGTCTCGTACCAAACCTCGCATAATTTTTAGTGAGGAAGGTCAGTCATATTTGTACTGGTACTGTAATTCATTGAATAAGTTACAAATTGGTACCAGTAATCCCTGGTTCGGGATACCATCTTGCCTAGATTATGAGTCTTATCACTAAAGTCCATTGAAAACGATGACTATTAGTATCGGACACAATTTGCTTCAAGTGATAATCGTGAGCTTCTACATACATGTAGGCCATTTTGCCATCTCCCCTTTAAAAATGACGGGGATAAACAACTGATGAATCAGTAGGTTTATAATTCGATCAGGTTGATACACTGATCAGAAAAGGAACCATTGCCTATATGAAGTTTGTTTTTCGTACCCAAGAAAATTGGTCATATGTGAGAAGTTATTAATTTGAAGCCGTTAAGTGAATTCATTTCAAAAATGAAAGATATTAAGTTGGCAGCTATATAGTTCTGTTACTCAAGGGGTACGCCCTTTTTTAGTGTGCACACAAACAAACATAAAATAAAAAATAATATTTGACCCGCACCGGAAACATTTCCGTTGATGTGGAGAGCTCAGTACAAGTTCGACTGCTTAGAGTTCATAATGTCTACACCAAGGTCCTTAAACCTATTTTTTCAGGGTTCAGATTAAATGGTTGCAAGGTTCACTGCCATTTTATGGATGTTATTCCACTTGTTGCCAGCTCTCCTCCGTGCATAGCACAGCGAGCACAACTCTCTTCAATTAGACAATCCTTTCAAAGTTTGGGATTTGTCTTTAACTTTGACTGATACCAAATCTCAGTCTGGACCTTGTCACAAACCTTGGATTTATTATACGAAATTGTTCATGTCTGCAGAGCAATTACAAAATTGTCTTTGCTTGCACGAAGCAAAAATAGGCATATAGTCCGAGAGGCAACTCATGTGACTGGTTGCTAGTTTTTACAGCCCTTCCTGCTGTAAACTATCCATGTTTATGTTATAACAGATCCATTGAGTTAAATGAATCTCAAGCGTTATCGGAGAATCCAACCTTTGATCAACACTATCATTTAAGCCTTCAGGCTTCCTTGGACCCAAATTGGAGTACAAATAATATTCAAAGTTTATTGAATGGTTATGTTTCGACCATCATCAAATTGATGTGTGCATATAGAGTGCGATGCCCCCGGGGGGGGGGGACTCCCTTATGTGAGGGGTACATGGATGCTCGTCGTACCTTTTAGGGGTCAAAATCAGGAGTTTGGTACCACTTAGGGTATCCACCATCAAACACAGACATTTCTATGTAAAGCGGTACCTTTTAGGGGTCGGGTGTCAATTGAACAAAAAAGCTGTTACAATTTACATTTTTATTATCTTTTAGGGGTCAAAATAAGCTTGAGCCACGCCCATTTTAGTACCTCTTAGGGGTCAAATCGAAAATGTCCGACGAGCATCCCTACCCCTTTTATATGGGAGTCACCCCCCCGGGGCGATGCCGCCAATACAACTGGCTGGGGAGCCGTTTGTTATGACCAATGGTCTACACATATATTAGCAGCTCTTAACAGGCTTTTTGTTCTCAACTTGTACAATATTCAGCTTAGACTTAAGCTTGACAACTCCACTGCTGTTGCTTACATTAATAAGATGGGAGGCATGATATCGCCTTGTATAGATTCTTTAGCAAAATCTTGTGGGAGAGCTAGGTGCATTGCAAGGACTATTTATGTTTTGCCCAGGAGAAATGAACTTCATACCAGATTATTTATCTAGAGATTTCTCACTCAAGTTGGATCTCTAGACACTGTTCACTAGCATTACATTTATTTCAGAAATAAATTGCTTGCCTCGAGGTTTAATGACAAGAACCCAGTAGTCAATATATTTCTTGGCATCCGGAACCCAATGCTATACGGGCGGCTTTTGACGCCTTTAGTATTTGCTGTGTTATTCGTTTTCAGCATTTTGGCCGTTTAAATACGCCACGAAAGAGCCCTAGTGCTTCTCATTGCTTCAGGGTGGACCATCCAAGCATGGTACCTCCTTTTACTGCGGTTTTGATAGACCATTTTGTTTTCCTACCAGAGTAGGACGACCTTCTCACCCTTACCAGTCTGCAGCTAGCTGCTTAGATATGATCTGGAAATCCCTCCCAGACCATGGCTTTTCTGATGAAGTAATCAAGATCATCAGAGTGTCATTATCATCTGGAATTGATAAGCAGTACAACGCAGTCTACCTGGTATGGTCAGAAACAGATCAATCAACTTCAGGTTCCTATACCGTACGAGGCTGCAAAATGTTCTGGCATAATGCTATGCTGACTATTGTACTGTAAATACATACCGCTCATCATGTATCTGTTGTTTCACATCCTCTCATTACCAGGCTTCTCAAGGGAGTCAGTACAACCTTAGGACACCAGTCTCGGTTGTCTTCGACATGGGATATGTGTCATTTCAATAGTCGCCAATTATGTCAAGATATTGTTCCCTTTGGAACAACTTGATTTAAAAATCATAACACTAAAGACAAACTAAAGTACTGTAACATTATTGTACATTAATTTGCCCAAAGTTCCGTTAGGAAATAATCTTGTTCCAAAATTTGGATTATACGTGTATTTTTGGTAGAATTCTACAAGGATCAAAATGTTTTCTCAATGCAAACCAATTTTAATAATAATAATATAATAACGGATTAATCAGTGGCATTTCCACGAGGTGGCTCTTCATCCACTGATGGGCCTACGATTTAACGTCCTTATCCAAGAAGACGTGAAGGTCTAACCGTTTACGGCTGTATTATGTAAAGGCAGCACCTTCTACTCAGTTATTTTAAGACCCTGAGTGTTGGTCCGGCCGAGGTTTGAACCCGCGACCTCCCGCTCGACAGACCGGAGCTTAACCACTGAGCTAACCGGGAGGCATTAACATCTGCTCAAAGAGAGCAGATTTTTTGCGCATTAGATTTTAACTTCGAGGGGGAAAAAACACTTATTTTTATGTCCTAGATTACAGTACTAGAATATGTTCGTCGTACGACAGATCTGAATAAAGTCCAGGTTTGTTTGTATCAAAGTATCAGTTCAATCATATCCTTTGTTCGCCACATAAGCCAGCGTCTATTCTCACCATATGTAGCGAGATGGATTGAATCAGTATTACTGCTGAAGGCGTAAATTTTAAATGTATCGATATTAAGGCTCATAGCTAGCCTTCAAGGAGCATCTGTCATAATGATAGATACCTATGTATGTCAGGATGTCCCGACAAATGGGCACACATTTAGTAAATATTATCTCAGGTTTCCTGTAGAAGTTGTCTCTGCACTGCATGTTTATAACAATTCACCTTGTGTTGTGAAGATGTTGCATACTGGCTTCGGTACTGTAAATCGCATAATTATCCCATAATGTAGAGCATATCGAAAGAGAAATTAAAATTAGACGAAAGGTAACCTACCTTGAAGTATAATTGTAGTTCTCTGAAGAGATGTGGAGCATTATGGGATAATGTACCCTCCCTTTACTAACATGAGCATTATGGGATAATGTACCCTCCCTATACTAACATGATCATCCCACCTCTCATCCACATGAGACCTTCGCCAGCTTATTAGGTGCACTCCAGAAAGAACTGATTTTTTCTTGATCTGCTATAAAAAGGCGTTATTATTCATTGCGCCTTGGGTTTTATATGGTACTCATTTGCATCTGAAAGCTTTAAACACGTGACACTGACCAGTAAGTTAATTAGAAAGTATGCATAATTATCCCATAATGCTCCACATATCTTCAGAGAACTACAATTATACTTCAAGGTAGGTTACCTTTCGTCTAATTTAAAAAAAAATTATGACATCACGTGAAAACTACCAATATGGTTCACATTAAAACAATTAGTTTTTGAAATGATATGTTATAAACTAGCTTTGACCACCCCTTGCATTTGTTTAGCCAAAATGAGGTTGACCCATTCCTTTATCTACCTGAGTTTAAAATTAGGTAGATCTGGGTGATTCACTCATGTCGTTTTCGTTGTATTAATTGCGGGCGCCATTGTCGAGTTCACGTCTTATTGGAGAATGGAACGTTCCTCGTGACACAACGAAAACGACTCAGGATTTTAGAAACAAAAATGTAATATCCCTTACCTCACAATTGACCACAGTTAATCCCATTAGACCGTCTAGGGATAGCAATTTATCCTAAAAAAATAAGAAAATATCTTAGCAATTTAAAAAGCTTCCTGCAGCCGGTCACTCGGTACAACTACAGAATACCCCGACACTCTAAAGCTTCACCGCAGTGAACCACCCCTCCAAATCAACTTTTGAAGCTGAATGTTTAGTGGCTATACTCGGATACGCAGTGAGCTATATGGACCACCCCTCCCCATCAACTTTAAAATACATCTTCAAAGGATTAAGGGGAGGGGTGGTCCATAGAACTCCGTCACTGGGTATCCGCGTAGCCACTTAGAAATACAGCTTCAAAAGTTATAATATCTTCGTACTTTAAATAACAGGCATTACAGCTTGAAAGGGTGGTCTCACTGACTGCGTACCCGCGTATCCGCGTAGTCACTTCAAATCACAGCTTGAAAAATAGAAAGGGGAGGGGTGGTCAGGCTTACTTGAACTACAACTTAAAAAGTCTAACGGATATTTCAGCTTAATGATTATTCCTTCTACACATCCACACCAACTTGAGCCGGTCACTGCGTATCCAGGTAGCCAGCGGGCAATTTTAGGGGGTGCTACGGATTTGCGGGGTATTCTTTGTTACTCCGGTCACTCGAACTTGCTTTGGACCGGCTTCCTGCGGCGTTCCTAGCAACCAAGCGAAGACAGCCGGCGAAGAAAAACACCACCGGTATAATATTTCAGCAACGACATGCAAGAGCTTTTTCACCATGATATTGTTCTTTTGGTACAGCCTTAAAACAGGCTCTAGAGTGATGTTTTTAAAAGTGTTTTCTCTATTTACTATGTAGGTTCCCATAGTGTTAAACTAAATGACATTAATGGCTATACCTGCCTGATTTTTTGCGTGGAATTGTCGAACATCAATTTTGCAGTAAAATCTATACTCTCTATAGTTCCCATTGCACCGATGTTATTGAAACTCAATACCAGTAAAGATAATTGCAGAGTTAGGGAAGAGGTTAAAACAATATATGGTACTCTGGCGGGACCCGATTTTGATGGAAGGGGGGTTGTACCCGGAACCCACCACCTATTTTGGCAAAATCTAGATTTTTGACCACAAATATCTTCTTGAATAAAATACTTATTGAAGAAGTAACTATATTTCTAGTTTCTACAGACAGAGAAGAACGTGTGTCTGCATTAAAATCAGGTATCGTTATTTTACAACGCGAGAAAATTACCCTCGAAAAAAGGGGTAGGGGGTATTACCCGCTACCTACCACCTCCCCTAACAAAATTGGGTCCCATTCGAAATCCGTTGTTTTGACCTCTTCCCTTACTCTATAACAGCAATTTCAAAAAAATATGTAACTCAGTATTTGACGTAAAACCAAGACCAAGGGTTTACATACCCTTAGCGAATTGTTTTTCGATGCAGCTAGTAACAAATTGCCTAGCCTGCGAAACAGGCTCTCAGTGTTGTAGTGATAAAATAATTTGGCCGCGTAAAAATGGGAAAAGGAGACTGACACAAGGACTGGGCAATCTCGTACCCAGGGTCTTCTCGGTCAGATCCAAGAAGTCAAATGGTGTTGCTATGTGCTATATCACGGGCGAGGATCGAGGAAGAGCCGGAACATGAAATATGAGTGGTCAGCGGTATAAAGAGTGACTACCACAGCAAGCCCACCAAGAGTTTGGTGCTTGCGAAGTCAGACCCGATATATAATTTAAAAAAGTTAGTCGGTAAGTAAGGGATGGACCATTGTATTTTTGAGGGACGGGGTAGCATTGGAAGAGAAAAAAAATATGCATGATAAACCATAGAAAAAAAACAGTGGCCGGTCAGTGTGATAAAATTTTTTTTACAGAGCTTTGAAATACTCGTAAAAAAAATCCAGAAAAAAATTACCACCCGCTCCCCTCCTCAAAAATATAATTGTATGAGATAAATGTATAAGTATTGGTTCATTTATAAATCTATCCTCCGTTTTTCAATTTTGCTTTTTGGTATTTTTTGTAAAGTTTACTACCTTTATTGATGATATAGTTCCGCGCAAGATGTCTCTGCGAAGGATTTGGTGTCAATGATCGCGAATTCCATGTGGGAACGCCAGAGAGTAGCCTCAGTTATCTTCGGCTCTTCATGGGAAGTCATGGGTAAAGTGTATTATGAGGTGATAATAATGTGTCTTTCAAGGAAAACCCATGCATAAATATAGTTACATGTATCTCGTTTTATTACCTTAACTAAATATCATGGAAGCTTGATCTATTCAAGATCACTCAGTACGATTTACTATTTCCCTCCTATCTTTTTAAATTTCGTATTTTTTTACGAGGAATGCCATGGTCTGCAAAGTTTGCAACGGTGACGCCCGCGATGAAGACTACGGGAGCGGCCATTGATTCTTTCATGCCAGAATTTGCAAAAGACCCTTGCGGGCTATATTTCGTTTTGCCGTAACTTCGACTGCTCCTCCTGCGCTTGCCAGACGTCTAACAATACAACTTAACTGTAACTCCAGTAAGCTCCAGTATGGTAGCCAGCTTACGTCGACAACTTTCTTTTTATTAGACAGCCAGTTTGGACTGAAACAACAACGACGAAGTTATTCCTACACTACCGAGAACAGACCTACCAAGTCTCGCTCCTTGGAGTGGGCGTGAGACACACCTCGGCGTCTAGGGTTTAGCCTAACCTAAGCCCTAATTAACCTATCTTCTGGTTCGCCAGACTGCGGTGCTGGACGGCTTTTTGAAGCAGCTTGTATTAAATGTATGTATTTCGGAGGATTTGCAAACTCTTTGAGAGACTGATGGGGCGAACGCAATAAGCTAAAACCGAACTGTCTTCATATATATCTAAAGTGGTACTGTCGCAGTCCTTTCCATGGAGAACTTTGAACAAAAATAGCTGGTTTTATCGAAATTTCCGTATCTGAGAACCAATTGACAATTTTACCAACATTTTGCATTGCATTTGACAGCGAGCGAAGTTGCACGCATTTCAATCAAACCATTGGTCAATTAAGAATGGGTTACAAGTTAACGGAAATCATTTTGCGTGGAGGGCGGATATTCAGAAACCAGCTTCCCCTTCCCCACCCCCCCTCCCCACTCCATTTGTCATTCGACTCCAAGTCTCAATCACGCTCGGCCAATATGGCGGCCGCTTCGACGATCCGTTTGCTGCGCGAAAAAACACCCTCCACCGCGAGATAGCTTGCACACCATTCCCTGGTTGAAGAAATGTTGCATCGTTTGCAATGCGTCGCCCCGTGGTAGGGAATGGTGTGCAAGCTATCTCCCTTTTTGCTCGAAACTGAAGAAAAAATGTTGAATGGTTTGTGTTCTGGTCTTGTTATTGGGTTCGGTCAAGTCATTCTATCTGGGTTTGAAGATGAGTCCAAGGTGGGAAGAGTCATGTACTGCATTCTTGAGGCGAAAGTTACTTTTAGTCCGAGTTTTAGTGGACCCATTCTACAAGAGACGGTTGACGGCAAAGAGCATGAGGTAAGTGATTTAAATACCGTTCAGAAGAACTCGCTGCTTATCGCAGAACTCCAGCACTGAGTGATGGAGAACTCATTGATTTCCAGTTAACTCTAGCCTAAGAACCTGGTCACTCAAATTACCCTTACATCAACGTGGCTAGTATGGCTGCCTGTTTTGGCGACCTGACCCAGTAGTTGGCTACTTTTCTACACGGCTATGCAGATACATACATGTATGGGTACACGTAAAGTATTACTATTTCCATGTGAATGTGATCTAACCTAAAAAAACCTGAACCACTCCAAAAAATAAGTTTCTTTTGGTAAATAAGGAGTCCTCACTGAGCTGGGTTAGGGCTAGAGTTTACTGGTAAACAACAAGTTATCACTGGACTTACTGTGACGTCACACAGGCCTGTCATTCCACATTTGTTGTATTCTGTAGTTGGCAGAAACGAAGCGTGAATGCAGTCAGTTGCTTATAAAATCACAGGTTGGTGCTAATATTCATTGCAAAATTACTCTTCTTGTTCTTCCAAAATGCCAGCAAGCCCTTTCATCGAAGTTTATATGCTCTTAAAAAAGAATTAGGATATGGAAGCAGAATTGAGACTTTTTAACAAATTGAAGTTAGTTTTTTATGTGTCTGTCCTAATATTGACAATGATTTTCGTCATAACATGGTCAAAATAGCTGTGGATCCACGAGGCGTCTTCGCCGAGTGGATCCACAGCTATTTTGGCCATGTTATGACGAAAATCATTGTCAATATTAGGACAGACACATAAAAAACTAACTTCAATTAGTTTTTTACAACAACAAAACACTTTTAGCTTCAAATGAGTGTGACTACAAACTGCCTTTCGAGTCGAAAAGTCCAAAACGTAAACACGTCTTTATGCTTTCCCGAACTCTAGAAAAATACCTAAGCTACTCTAAACTGTTTGTTCCTACTTTAGAACGTTATGTAAATATCCTGAATAAGAGATTTTAATCACGAACTAGAAGATTATGTATTTAATTCAAGACCATTTCTCAGTTCTAGTTCTAAAAGGTCGGTCGAACTTGTCACAAAGTCGATCACAAATCAGCCGAAAATGCTTTGTTCGACTCGAGAGAGAGCTCAATTTTTGACAAATGGCACCACACAAGGAAGTTTGACTCACCGATTAACTTTTCCCAGTGATGAAATGCTTTTAAAATCCTCATTTTCTTGATTTTTGGAACAGATGTGTACACAACCTGAATTCACAAATCTCTGCAAAGTCCGCTTCGAAAGCCGACCGCGCGTCTGTTAAAATATTGCATATGAAAATTAGCCAATCAGATTGCGAGAAAATTGGCGGTTGTTGTAAAAAGCTGTATTTCGTGAGGCCCAAATCACTAGATGCCATACAAGTCATACAAACACGTTTTTTTTTTGCTAACCACATATGCAAAATATATATAAATGACGTCAGTGTTTACAAACAGTAAGTATCGCTAGGTCGGGCCGGTTGTGACTAATTCAGTCAATATGTTACTAACTCAGTCAATATGTCACATTGTTGAATGTGCCCCTGACATCTTCACATTATAAGTAAACACGGTGGAATTATTGCAAGGGGTAAATTATTTGGTACAAAGTGTACGTAGCTCATTCAAAGAAAAAATGGATGTCTGCTTAATTAGTTTCCAATATGCAAGCCTTATTGTTTTGTGGACCAATCAGATTCTAGTTTCCATATCCTGGAAATGTTACATTTATAAGGAATTGGCCGGTAACAAAACGAGCAGGGGACCGGAACCGAGTTTATCAGAATTACTCTAATTCTAAAATTAAGTTCATCACATGATAGAGCATGTTGAAATTACCATGTGTACCAAGTTTGACGTGATTCGAGTGAATCTCGTCTGAATTATAAGCAATTGAATTTTTTTGGTCCCTCCAAATTTTTACAATGAATGTATGGTTTGGAGGGACAACGTTAAAAAATAAGAGAGTTTGTTTGGGAAAATTGACACATTTGATGCCTTCTAGCATCGTCAATATTGAGCCAAAGTTCACGAAACTTTCCAGACTAGCTAAGTTTGATCTGTTCTTTTGGAAAATAATGCTCACTTTGACTAGTTATTAATTGAATTAGTTTTACTGACTCGGTTCCAGTCCCCCGCTCGTTTTGTTACCGGCTAATTCAGACAATACATCTACCACTGGCCAATCACAGGAGACTGTTCCCACATAATTATGCTTGATTGAGACCAGACTAATTTGTAGATTTCATATTCAACATGAAAAATCTAACAATTGAAAACCTCAGTGGAAAAAGGGCATACATGTAAGTAGTATGTTTATAGGTGCTTAATTAAACTGACTAAAAATGAAGTATTTATCATCTACATGTAGCATGCTAAGATATTACTTGAAACGTAACAGGAATGAAATATGGCTCAAAATAAGCAAGTCATCAAGCCATTTCTACATGTACAGCAAAATTATTTATTTTTGTTTTGTTGTTCTATATTGGGGGAAAGGGGGGTGGAGATAGATCTAGAAACAACATTATCGTATGCACGCTCATTGGCTGTAATTATTTCGGTGGGAAATACCTTACTGCTTACATACTGAATATCAAACCGACTTTGCTCTCTCTGAAGTTGGACGCCAAGCTGGAGAGAAGGTTGAAGCAGTGGAGATACGGAGTAATATTTTGAAAAAGCAACTCTGTGTAAAGGGCCGTTGGACATCATTAAGTTGCCAGCTTATAATTACATGTAACTCATAGTTGAACGAAGAACTGTTTGACTAAAAGGCAGGTTGTTATTGCTGGAGATTTACATGAGTCTTTTCTCTTCAGGCAAAGCAAACTGTTAATGTTTTGGAGCTAAGAAGGCCATTTTGGTAAGTTTCGTGGTCTGAGCTGCTTTCCAAAGATAGTGGTGTCTGGCCTGGTTTGTGCTTTGCCTGGGGACGTATACAAGATTCTTAAGATGAAACCATATAGAGTTTCTCTGTCAAATTTTTTGCTGTGTATGCACAATTGTTTTCGGCCCAGGTCTAATCCGTGTTAACTATGGGGATTATTATACAAAATTGTAGCTTGCAATGATTTTGGAAAGATTATAGTTTTAAACAGCAAAGTGACTAAACTCTGTCAGCCGTGCAATAAGACCACTTTACAATCAAAATAAGTGAAAGTGTAAAAACCTAGAGCTTCCCTAAACTCCGAGTTAAAATCCTGAGGTGGATTTTCGAGCTCGATTTCGAGGTAAACTGAAGAGAATCAGGTCAAATCTGTGTTAGCTACGGACATACATTTTGTAGCTCGCAAGGATTTCGGAAAGATTATAGTTTTAAACAGCCAAGCGACTAAACTCTGTTGCCATGCAATAAGTCCGCTTTACAATCAAAATAAGTGAAAGTGTGAAAACATAAGTACTTAATAAAAAAATGTTTCTTTGTGACTGGTGCACTATAGTGTGAAGCAAATTTTTGATGAGTGAATGGCTAATGTTTTCAAGTTTGAAAATCAATACGGCAATGCAAGGAAAAATAAACAAACAAAATTAATGAAAGGCTTGAAAAAACCAAAAGAAGCCATTATTACGTTAACTGAAACAAAAAGAATTGTTTGACCTGTACTGAAACTGACTGAGTATTGTGTGTGTAAATTTCATGATTCTTGCGAAAGAAAAATAAAATTGGGCAAACATACTATTTACGCCCTTTTTCCACCGAGGTCTTCAATTGCTGTGATTGGAGCGAAAAAGCCAACAATCCTGACTTCAATTTGTTGTTGAACATAAAAAAGTCTAATTCAATGTCTGCATATTGGAAACTAATTAAGCACTGGTTGAGCAGACGTCAATTTCTTGTACAAATTTATGAGAGTTAAAACATACAGTATGTCTGCACAGCAGGCTAAGTGTTTGGGTGGTTTCCCTGCAGCAGTCAGCCTCCATTTATCCCATTTCTGTTGTAATCACTGGCAGGGAAAAGGTCAGCCTCTGCTCCCAGTCGCAACTTTGTTCATTTTGCATACATTAGTGCTACTAAGCGATAAAAAAACATTTTGTATAGTGGCCCACTTATCAGTGAGCAGTACAAGTAACTAGCATGCACAATATCATAGTGGGCTCAATTTTCAATCAGAAAAAAACCTGCAGGTTATTATATAAACCAGTAAACTGGTTTGTTCGTCCACAATTGTGGATGGCAGGGGAGAATGTAGACTCTGCTGGCAGGGAATTGGGTGGTGTGCTGTGGTGGAATTTCATTTTTGTGTTATTTTCATTTTTAAAGCTCCTTTTCAAGTTTAAACATTTTATTGCCCCTACTTCATTTTTTGGGATAACCCATTGTTTTGGAAATTACCATGTAGCCCCCTCCTCCCTTAATCCCACAGTACTAATTTAATTAAATTCCATATTATATTAGCCTGTATAGCTGACGGTGTTGGGCATTACGCAACTTGGCTAAGATTGCAGCTGTTCAAAAATATTCTCCCAGCCATGGCCTTAACACCGCCAGCTACACAGGCCAATATTATATTATCAGGGATTACCGGTACATACCACTTTCAAGTGATATTCATTTAGCTACATTGTACATGTAGTTTGTATATGTTATGTCAGCATACACTTTAATGTGTACCCATAACATGGGTGACATTAATATTTTACGCCCTCCCCCACCCCTGTGTGTTGGAAATTCCTATATGCCCTTACACCCTGTGCTTTCAGAATTCCCCCAACCCCCCACACCCTCTGTAAATCTTTGTTTAAGTTTTTCTTTAAAAAAAGTTTGAGTAATGCGCAAAATGAAAGAGTTATACATGTAAATTTTGTGAATCACCAAAACAATGGTAATATGCTAATCTGCACCTCTTGTGTTGTGTTATGTAAATCACAGTTAACACTAAGTTATTACATTTAAGAGCAGAAAATGCAGCAGTTTTCAGTTTTTGAACTCTATGAAACCTTGCCATCATAGTCTTAGTTTGTACGTTCACAATTTGTTCCTCGTCAAACAACAACCCCAGACTTTGAGGTTGAGAAGACCTTGAAATCCCCCTTCCAACTGGAATTCCAGGTTCAGAACCCCCCACCCCAATTGCCATAATCATCTCTAGACCTGCTAATGTTTTGATTTCTTTACCACCCATGCAACTGTTACATGTACAAGAACAGCTTTAAATTCATAATTTATAGTACTTACCAGAGCACTTTGCACTGCACTTGTCACAGCTTCTCTTTCATCATTAGACTCCTCTGAATCACCAATATAGAAGTCATCTACAACTAAGTTCATACATAATTATAAAGATTAAATGATTGCTAATTATTGTATTTGCCACTAATAGAATTTACAGAGTAAATAATACAAAGTAAAATATACAATAGGGTTAGTGGCGAGGAAGCCTAAAAAGAAACCATTAAGGGCTTAATTATGTGAATTTAGGCTTCCTCTTAAAACTATCAGCAAGTGGATTGATATAACGAACTGGCATTTTTTCCTTGCGTTTTTTTGCGTTACATGTATTCTAAATAATAACTAATCATGATTAATATTTACTAAAGAGATAAGATTTAATTTTTTTAAATTTTTATTTAAAGGCAGGTCTGCACATACAGTACCGCCTGGAATTATTGAAGCATCTGGTCGCGGTAATACCGCGGTCATTGGACGCGGTATTACCTCACTATGGATGAGGTTTTACAGCGGTCAAATTATTCACTGCAGTGAAAGCCGCGGTCAAAATCCACGGTCAAATCAGAACTCTTAACGCCGGGTTAGAATTTTCCGGCTTTTTCGTGTCCAAGCATATACAAATAACGTGGATAAGATGGTATAAACTGCAGGTTTCTAGGTTTAGAGAAATATATAGAATCCACAGAGTAATTACAACAACTCAGATTTATTGTTTTTTTTACTTGATACAGTATGGCATCATCACCACGAGACAAGTCTCTTTCCCAGAATTCTTTTTGGTAGTGTCAAATGCCCCACCATTCGCCCTGGTTTAGAATAATGCCTGATGCCCAGGCCGATATAAGGTTACAAATGCTCCACTCTCGGGATTTCAAAGTATGCAAATGCCCCACCATGTCCCAGGGGGGATGGGCATTGCTGGAATTGACATTTTGCTTGTGGTAGGGAATAACAAATTATAAGGGTCTGTGAAAAAATATGTACTGTGTAGCCCATTAATGGATGATTGGAGCGTGTTATTTTTCTAATTTCTTTGTGTATTTGGTCACTGGATTAAATTGAGTCCAGGGATATTTGAGCCAGATCTCTGTAGCAACTGTGTTTTTCCCCTTTAAAGTAGATGTAGAGTGGTTATAATTAGCTTATCACAGTGTTATGGTCATGGAGGTATCAATTGTGGTGGCAATTAAGGGCATTCATAACCTGAATCTAGTCTTTATTTTATAATTTTATGTTATTGGGTTATATACATGTAGGGATCAGTAGGAAAGAGTATTAAAAGGTGCCAGCAAAAATTCACTCTACTAGCTGAAATGAATGCCTAATGTATATAATAAAGACCTGCCTTGAATAAATGGCACCTTAAAAGAGCTCAGTTTTTAGAAAAAAGCCATGCATTATAAAAATACAGATCTACATTTCATTATTTTAATAATTAATTACCTTGTTTTCTCCAGGGAAGGTCACTAACTCCATAATCATATCTTAATTCGGAGTTAGCTTCAATGTCACAACTGGCAAAAAGGCAGAGGTAAGTGCACCCATTTAAAGAGATCTTTTTCATATGTGCATTTGCTTTTGCCCTGGGTCTATCATTTACGAGTCGCCCCAGACCAGTTGAATATGTTGCATCAATGCTGGAAACAAAAACAGTTGTTTGAACATACAAAATTAATGTGTTTTTAGAGATCATAATCAGTTAATATTATTATTAATAATAAATGAAATTAGTTATTTAATTATAGTGCATGCACCGTGATAATCCAATTAAGTGCTCAGGATGCTTAATGGGCGAGTGCTTAAATTACATTGCAGAAAGGTACTTATTTAGGACAGGGCACTTATAAATATTAAATGCTTTATGGGCCTAACTTTTTTATTGCCAGGAAGATTAAAAAACAAAAGCTGCATTTGAAAGACCTTATCTTCTCAGAGATACATGTAGATAACTTTATTTATTAGGGTGGCCTATTCAGCTGCAAGGCTCAGTGGTATCAACTGGTCATGTATCCATATCCATATGCTCACTTAAAAAATAATTAACATTAAATCTACATTATATTATTAATTAAATCTAAAAATAAAAAAATACATTTCAGTAATCAATCAATCAATTAATTAATTAACTAATTATATTTGTCATATCAAATAAAAAAACTCCAAGAATGCAGTAGCTGTTCACTTATATAGTATTGTGAACCATGAAGTGATATTAATGATTATTTTAGGCTTTGTCTTGTGGAATCCCAAAAATCTTCATTTATCACATCTAGATACAATGTAGATGTCATGCATAATGGCTGCCACCTAATTTTCATAAACTGGAAGATTAATGTGTACAGACAAACTATTGCTACCACATGGAAGATTGTACCTAAATTAGTAATTGACCACAGTTTGAAAGCAATGTTTCAAGTTGCAATACCACTTCCATTTAGGCACCTACATGTATGTTTATCGATTATCATCGTTTTACCTTAATTCACAATTACGTTACAGAAATTATGCACAAAAAATTGATAAAACTATACAAGGTTAAAACATTTTATTGTGCCACTCAAGATCAAAGGGATTTTATAATTAATGTAACACTTTAATCTCCAGAACTATATTAATAAAGGCAATTAAGCTATAAAGGCGCTTTCCTTTTAACCGAAATGACTTCTCTGGCTGTCCCCGCATAATTTTTTTTTCACTAAATGGCTAAAACCATCACTACTGGGCGACCGGTCATTTCGGTTAAATGTAAAGGACAGCAAGAAATGATTATCACTTGACTTTGTATCAGTTACAGGTACGTTTAGACTCCATAAGAAAATAAAGCGTATACACACTCGACTGCGTCGGACTTGTCACATGTAAATGTACATCAATCGGCCCTTACTGTCAGAATACATAACAGAACAACTTTCAAACATATTATATCAGTTCTATAATATGTACATTCCTCCCAAAATGTTCGTTCAACCATTCATGAATTTTCATATTCAGTTCTTTTCCAGTCTAGACAAGACAAAACAATGGATATGTTGTACATGTAGGTTGTTTCTAATTTCAAGTTGTTTTTCAAACAACCTAGGTTGTTTCTCATTTCTGATCATTTTTGAAACAACCTAGGTAATTTTTTTAATTTTTTTAAATTACCTAGGTCATTTTGACATTTCATTTCGAGTCTTTTAAATGTTGGATAGCATTACATTTGTCTGTTATTTAGTGACTTAATTAAACCTAAACACCCAAAATTATTGATTGTAGCTCTTTAAATACCCAAAGTGAGCAGCCCTTGTTGACGTTTAGGATTTTTTAATGTAGGGTTAGGTTTTGGATTAATTAGTTCACAGGACCATTGAAGAAGCATTATACTTGTCTGTTGTTTTAGTGACTTAGCTCAAAATACCCAAAATTAGAGAGCAATTGGTTACTGTTAGGGTTACTTAAATGTTGGGCTAGGGTTTGGATTAGTTTGCAGGACCATTAATTCGATTTTAATATAATAGTGTTTAATAAGGAATTATTTTGTTTGGAGTGGGGTGTAAATTGGCTTTGATAAATCTGCTTGTTATTGGCACTTGTTCCGCATGGAAACGGCAAAGTGAAAACATAACTGTTAATAATGTTTAATTGAGTTATTTCTGTGTAAGCAGTTCTCAATCATTTATCCATTTTTACGTCTTTTCACATTATCTGAGGAATTCTTTGATTAGAGAACAACTAGACAATAATTTATAATACAGTGTTTCTTTGATCCACTTCAATTTTTTTCTAGACACAGTGGTCAGTTTTTTATTCCATTGGAAAAGCTGAGTCTAACGAGTACGAGCCAGCTTCCAATATCCTCTGCACTCGTTAGTTTAATACTGAGATACTATTTAGCTCTTGAATCGTAAAAATCTTCTTCTAGATACAATGTTAGAGGTGATGCGCTTTCTTTTGTCTTTATTTTAGGTCAGTGATTACTGTAAGTCGGTTCGGTTGACACAGTTTGTTTCGAAGTACGAGTGGAGTCGTAATAAAGTCAAGAAACAAAGTATTTTTTCTGGATTTAGCTTCCTTACTTCCCTTGAGTTGCTGCAGCTTTCATAAAAGAACGCAGAGTCAACAGCAACTTAATCTGTGTTACAGTTTCGTCCTGGTTTAATGTTGTTCATGCTATGTTTTCGAAAGATGTCTGATTTTGTTAGTAGTACGCATATGCACATAACGAGAGGGACTTGGTTTGACGATTAGTCACTTGGAGAATAAATGATGTGTTCAAATCAACAAGCGCTTTCGTGGCGCAGTGCGATTAAATCCACTGGATTAATATCTACCAGGCATTCCTTGTGATTCGGCCAAGTTAAGCCCGACCGGGCAAGGTTAGTAAGTGGATGGGTGACCGTCAAGGTAAGTGGTACAGTAAGGTGTGTCAGGGGGGACAAGGAGAACATTGAGAGGCAGTGGGAAGGGAGGGGAAGGAAGTAGAGGGGAGGGGTGGGTTGCCAAAAAATATTTTGTAGGGGAGGGGTGGGTGATTTTTTTCTTATTAAATCCACCCCCCCCCCCCCCCAAAAAAAATCCCTTTTTTTTATGAATCCCAAAAAATAAAAAAATCCCTTTTTAGAATCATTGATATTCCAACCTAGGTTGTTTGAGAAACAACCTGAATTGAGAAACAACCTACAACAGATATACTGTATCAGTAGTTGTGAGACATCATTTACATGATCGTGTTGTGATATCGATTTTTATCAATTGACCAATACATTAATCAATATCAATTAACTAACGAGTATTGATTAATATCGATTTATTGATTGATTTTCCTATTTCGATTTTTATCAATTGAACATGCCGGGACAACAAGTAAGGTTACACAAAATTTCTACTTTGGAATTTAATTGCATTTCAGCGTAGCGACTAAGTTAAACTTTATTATTCCTAAATACTCTGAGACCCTGACCCACAAACACAATAACAGCACTTTGCAGTGGTGGGTCCTGGCCCACAATATCCACTGTATTATCATTATCATTATCATTGATAACCACAATGTACATGTAAATCTGTAATTTATAGCAGCCATAATCTAGTATGTAATATCTATGCTTACAAGTACAATGTATCACATAATGCTTACAATTTTGAAAATGACTACTGGATAGTTGATAAACTTTATAATCTAGATAACACTTGAAAACTGAACTTGTAACTACTGTAACTAAAATAATCCTATCTTGTTGAAAACCAGAAGCACACTGGAGCTGACTCTATCACTTGACAGTTATATACAATAATTATGTAGTGCCTCGTACCATCATAACAAGGGCTCCAGGCCCTCTCGTCCATTTAGGAAACTATTTCTCTTTAAACTACCTATTCATTGCATTCATAGTCCATTACAAGAGAAATATATTCTGCTTTTCCCCCACTAATTTAAACGATTTTTACTCAAAATTATAGCTCATACAATGAGCAATGAGCAGATATTTTTTATTATTTGTAGGTTTCAAACTAAACTCTGCCAAGTCAAATAACTGCACGAACTACCATGCAGTGTTTCAGAGTTAGCGTTACAAGAAGAAATGTGATTGACTGTACATGTAGAAACGTTTTCCAATGCTCTGAACTGTTCAATAGAGGGAAAATGTTCAAACTTTGCAGATTGAAATAAAGTGTTGCATTTTTTCGCTCTGGTCATGTGTGACATGTATGTGTTACAAGCAAAATTTCACTGTTGACATGGATTTTGACTCGATTTTCTCTAAAGAAAATAAGTCCTTTTATTTCCAAAGGCTGGCATAGCATTCTTCAAGCATCACTTACAATAATAAAATAAATAGCTTTCATTCAGGTGCCTCAGGTACCACATTTTTTCCAAGAATGTAACAACCACCCCCAAAAGCACATTGTGATTGTGCAACTCATCACAGAGACATGGATCTCTTGCATTTATTTATTTAACAAACTAGCTAAATATTACATGGTGCCAGAAGTACAACCACTGAGATTCTTTGAGGAGTTTTAGTGGAATTTCAAGTAGGTTTTGGCTGAAAAGAACACAGAGAAGCTAGTTTGCCTACTAGACATGCCATATGAAAATTCACCGCTACCACAACCAGTTGAAAGTCTTCCACAGCCAGAGCATGTTAACCAGGTATTTACGTCTAATATTGCTATATATACTACCAAGACACACATGGAAATCTAGCGAACACTTAGAAGAGTGGCGAAACAGTAACAAATTTGAATGTGAAGTCTGCAGGCAGCTACAAAATAATGTATATACTAGCTAGAGTCACAAGAGCACATTCATTACATGCATTGGCCCTAAAGCTCTTGAAATCCACTGTGGCCTACCATAATCTCAACAGAAGTGGGAAGGGGTAAGATTGACAATTAAAAAGTACTTGAACTGTGGAATGATTATGGCACTGGAAAACAAAAATTATCTTTGAACGCTATAAGTTTCAGAACCACATACAAAAACAGGGCGAGATGTGACAACATTATTCCTACATTCACAGACATGTGACAAACTGATGCGAGACCAGAATGATTGTATGTGGTATCTGCAAGGACAATGCAGTCAGATGAAAACTACTCTAAGAGTCTAAGTTGATGCTTTCAAAGTGGATGCATTGATTATTGTAGAGCAGCTGAAGCTAGCATGTACAAATAGCCAGTTTAAATTGCCTCTCAACCACAAATTTTTGTTGTGTTTTCGAAAAGAGAAGATAATTATTTTTGAGTAATTCTGTGAAAAAAGGTTTGAATTTTCGTTAATCCTTGACTTTTTATGAGCGATTGTAAACGTGATCTGATGGCAAAGCGCCGCCATTAGAATTGTGACGTAAGTGAAGGATTTTTCTTTCTGAGCATGGATGAATACGCATGTTTCTCTTTCGTAAAGTCAGTGACCGACTTGTGCCTTTTTCTGGCTAATGAACTCTCATCTACCCAGAATGGAATTTTTTGAAGACTGATATCTTGCTTGGCATCTGAACAGTTCCTGCAGCCCCCTACAACACACCTATTTAGTGTTTGAACATTCTTTTTTTCGAATTCGCTGACCACTACTTCCAACTACTCCGACTTCTCTTTGTAAATTTTGACGACTGAAACAGACACTTTTCCTTCACTTACGTCACAAGGCTCATTATAATAATTAGGACATGCACCACTACACACAGGATTTTGTCATCTTTAAACGCTCATTAAAAAAAATCAAGGATTAATGCAAATTCAATTTTTTTTTCACAGAAATGCTCAATTTCGAAAATAAAATAACAATTTGGGGGTTGAGGGGCACTTTAAAGATATTTTGAGCTACATGTATGGCTCTGAAGCCATGCACCTGAGCTACACAAAGGAAAGACCAAGACCTGAAACAGCAAGCAGAAACCAAGCTGCCAAGTAAGTAATTGTACGTTCTGTGGCCATCAGTATGAGAGAAAGAAAGAGCATAATTATGGCAATACCTGTTCCAGGTGTTTTAAGAATTAAGAATCACTTTGCTGCAATATGTTACCAGGATGAGCACACTGCAGACAGAAGAAACACCCAGCAGAGAAGAGTCCATACAGTAAGTGATGACCTCCAGGAAAGCGAGGAAGAGTCATCACTGTCCAACCAAGCTGAGAATACCTACATGTATGATGTAAACAGCATTGCGTGCGGTAGCAGCAAGAGCAAGATATTTGCAACCATGGAGATAGCAGGTAAACCAGTAAAAATGCAGACACTGGTGCATCCTGTAATGACACTGCTGCCTCCAAAACATCTCCCAGGAAATACAGAGGTCACTCATTACATATTCAAAGCCCAAGATGACAGTTATGGGTATGGCAAGAGTCAGCATATGTAACTCCAAAAATGGTAAGAAATACAGAGCAGAGTTCATCACTGTAGAAGATGCATTTGTGCCACTCCTCAGGGCATGAGCTGCACAGCGGCCAGAAACAGCCTGTGACTCAACACTACAAGTGATGAAGAAAGTGATCCTTAATGGATGTGCCCGACACAAAAGAAGCCAAGTACAGTCCATAGCTACATGTACATGTACTTCAGTGTTCATGACAATATGTCAGTACATGACAGCATCATATTCAAGGGACTCAATCAGATGACTTGTGTCATATCCCAGACCTTCTTGTTACATGTGGTCGTTGCTGGAGCTTTTTCCTGTATTTATTTTAGTAAATAAACTTGCTAAATATTACATTGTAGACCACATAGCTTGTGGGAGTACAGCTAATCTGCTGGTGTTCACAGTATAATATTATTTATTTATAAATGATTAATTTATAGTTACAGGTTTAGTCAAGTGAGTAGATATTTTGTTTTCACAGTAACAAGAAAAAGGTTGAGGGAGCCATACAAATAATCCCATTTAATTCCTATTTCCAGTTTTATTGAGCTTTGAAAAATTACGTTGTTGCAGTGACTTACCAATATGTCTTTCCTCGCAGGCCTTTAAAGTAATAGAGGAAGCTTCCATCTGCTTCTGGGTAGTTCCTCTCCCTTTGTTCTGCCTCAGTTTTGCTTATTTGTTCTCCCTTATAATGGAGAAGGAAGTCCCCTTTTTTGAATGGAACCTTGGTGAAGACCCCTTTACCTATGTGTGCAATGCAGAAATTACAATAATTATATACAGTATGTTGATAATAAAAACAGCAATAACAGTAATAATGATAATACATGTGGAAGCTAGGCCATAATAGTTTTGTTGAAGGATTTGCATCATATTTCCAATGGATAGTTAACAATGAATGATTGAAATGTATTTCTCTTGTAATGGACAAGGAATGCAATGAATTGGTAGTGCAAACAGAAATAAGTTCCTATGTTGACGAGAGGGCCTGGAGAGCCACTGTTATGATAATTAGGGTTATATAAACTGTCAAGAGACAGAGTCGGTTCATTGTGGTTCTGGCTCACAAACAGTTCAGTGTTTAATTTTATGACAATTTACTACAGTGTATATAAATAACTAGGCAAGTCCAGTTATATATTCAAGTGTATGTATTCATCCCGGATGTATTTCACATCAGTTATATATACATGTACATGCATAATTATATTACTTATTATGGATGTTAGGCGCTTGGTCCCTTACGTACTAAGTACTTTAAGTAAGTACTTAAGAGTCATTGTCTGAGAAAACCGGGCAGAACCGAAAGATGGAGGTCGGCCGATTCCCTTCATTTTTTCAGCACTTACATGTGTAGTAGGTACCTGATAAGATTACGAACGGTGGTATTTAAAGTTCCACTCGCCTTTTCGTTTCTGAGATTGACCACCCCCTCCATTTTTGGCCTAGACAGGCCGTAAAAACAGTAAAATCTGGGCTAACTTTGAAAGGCTATCAAAGTCACTATGCACAACTGACGGCTTTGCTACATTGTGTGTGCATTATCTACCATTTAGATAGCATGTTTACATTTGCAAAACTCTAGTCAGTGAATTTTATTTTAAATATTAGATATTCGGATAAAATTCGGTATTTCAGCTTATCACGAAAATCACCAGAATGGAGTCATTTTTAAGGGGCTGTTTCTCAAAAGTGCGGTAGTTTATTTCAACACTAAAATAATTTTTCAGTAGCCTACACAATTGCCGTCAAAAATCTGCAAAGTATTGATTGGCACTACTCAATGATTTGGCGTGAGCCGTGTGAGAAATAGCTGAAAATGTGCATATATTTTCAGCCTTAATATCAATCCGGCATGTAGATTTGTCAAAGTATTATATAGCATAACCTAATAAAAATGGCTCAGAAGACTATTACTTTACATCAAAATGTTTTAGGAAGAGGTAAAAGTGTAAATATTTGATGTTTACATATTCAGTAAAACTCACTGACCTTCAAAAGACTATTAACTAAAGTTATTGTTGTCTAGCTAGGGCAGTTGTGCTTTCCGTATCGCTTAATAGTGAAATAAGGAATCTACAATTAGCAGATCTATTGAGTTTTATGATAGCGGGCTATGATTATATATCCTCATAACCAGTAAAAATACATGTAGCATTGGATCATTCTCAGAGAGGGTAACGTGGCATGTCACGCAAGACCGGCTGGACAATTTCTTCAAGGCGAATAAACAATCCGAGCTACATTATTTTACACTGCAGATGGTTTTCCTCAGACATGTCTTCATTGACATGTAACTTGAGGGAGGAGGATGAGAAATAATGCAGGGAATTGTTGGGATGTTCGAGTTAATACACCAGAAAAATGCTATTACATCTGAAAAAACCTCCTTGTAAAATTTAATCACAAAATGCAGGACCCCATAACCACGAGCGTTTTCACAGGTTTTGTTATTTTTAGATCATTTTTCCCGCCAGTTGGTGATTTGACCTGTGGTGGAACAAAATATGCCTCTTTAGCTACTTTTGCTATTCCAACGTGGCTACTATGCTTTTGTGATTTTATTCCCTTGGGAATGATTGTAACCCAAGAATAGCGGGAACCCGTTCTACAATACAATACAACAATAGAATACAATATTCTTTATTTACAGAGGGAAGTAAAACAGTTCTAAAAATAATGTAAATGCACTGCAAAGGTGAATTTAATAGTTGATCGATTTCCAGGGAGAGAATATTCGTTCTTTGTAGAGGAGTGGCTGGATAAATGTTTTTGGTGATTTCCCGATAACATAGGGTTTGATCAGCTCCCATGGTTGTATCGTTAGAAATTCAGAGACTTCCGGACTGTGAATGTAAAATCCTCTCACCAATTGTGTTTCCGTCTCTGCAAGCAATTTATTTAAACAAGTTATTCCTTGCAAATATTTTATTTTAAGTGCTCAGCTTCTGCAAACAGTTTTCAATTTTTCTCATCTAATCCCCTCCCCTCCAAAAAAATAATGGTTTGTCCCTAAGCTCTCTCTGGTTAGCAACATTTTCCATCAGTTGATCGATCAATCAATCGTTCGACCAATCAGTCAATCAATCAATCAATATCTTTATTTATATAGTCTGTCAAGGCGAAATACAGGTAACTTACGATTACAAATGTAAGGTACAGGGTGACCTAGAATAACTAAAAAGTTAAACGAGCTAGGCCACCAAAAATGATAAATTTATATAATTTTAATTTATGGCCAGGAAGTATAATTGTAGTGGGTGATATGTTTTAAAGGCATGTCGACCAAGCATACATGTTGCAAATTATTATTGGATATTGAGGAAATTATTATCAACGATTAGATATAATTAATATTTCTAGACATATCCTTTTGCTTAAATTTCTTTATAGTAAGTGCCCCACAGTTAGCGTCCCTTTCATAGTATTTGCATCAGTTTACTACAAACATCGGTGGTGCATTCAGTGGTGTAGAGAGGGGAAGAGGGAGGCAAGGGGGTGGAGCAGTTGCCCCCTCCCTCTGCCCAGTCCCAGAAAAGAGATTGACAGTAGTCCTCAATAAAAATGTCCCAGAATTCATGAGTTTGCCCCCACCCCAAGAATGGAAATATGCAGAATTCATCATTTTGACCCCCCCTAGAATGGAAATGTCCAGAATTCATCATTTTGACCCCCCCCCCCCCCCCCCCCCCCCCCCCCCAGGATAGAAATGTCCAGAATTCATCGTTTTGGTCCCCAATTTTCAGGACCTTACTATGCCCCTGGCTGCATTAAAAGGTCATAACATTTTAAGCATTCGGGAATGTTAATTGTCGTTTAGTGTGATTGTAGAATGATTATCAGTTAAAGCAATGAATTGACTTATATTGCCAAAAGTCGTTGATGATGTATTTCTGAAATTTTTCGATCACGTCCCCTAAACTGCGGCATTTGACCAACCGGTAAGAAAAAATAGTGGGGCATTTTTGACCAGCTTTTCTGCCTGGGTAGTGGCCGGCATTTGATGGAAAAAATCCGAAAAATTCATATGCCTGGGGGTTGCCCGGGGAAGGAGGTATGCCCGGGTTTGAAATTGATTGTAACATTATTGATAATAATATGAAGAAATTGTCATTCAAAACCTGCTTCAACTCAAGCATTTAGCAATACTTGTTTTTTTTCTATTTCAAAAACGAGCACTGAGTTTGCAGTATTCTCTGGCATTCAAGAGTAAAGTGCTCGAAAGAATGGATGGTAACTGTAAAAATGTGAGACGCTTAAAAACTGCTGATCGTTATTTTGTTTCTTAGTGGTTGTTTATGTTTTGGTTGACATTCTATTCAGCTATCATGACAAAATTTGCCTTATCCTGGTTAGACTCAGTTCAACAGTTTTCCAAACAGAATGCTCACTTTTTGGTCTGATGACATGACTTCATGTATATCTTATTGTCCTGGGTTCGGTTGTTCAAAGCAAGGGTAACTTTATCCCAAGGATAGCGCTAAACCTATAATTGTATTCTGTACATTTTACCCTCAGGTTAGTGATTTAATCCCGGGTTAGTGCTTACCCTTGCTTCGAACAACTGGCTCCTGGTGTATAAGTAGTACTAGGATGGTCGGAGGGAGGACGATATAGACAAAAGTGAAACAAGGTACGCCGTGAAATGTACATGTATGAAGTATTTGCTTACAGCTATAAATCAAATCAGTGAAGGTATCGGCGGGATATACTTTTTGCAATTAATAAAAGCCTGTAGCTATAACCGATGCTAAAATACTGGCAGACTATTAAAATACTACTGAAATAAATGCTAAGATAATGGAAGACTGTGGACCTTTGCCGCGCGACCATGGTTGCAAATTTAGCGAAGTATCATTGCTTGTGACTTCTAAAACTGTAATCCACATCTCAAAAATGGACAATAAAGTTATCTTGCTGTTAAATAAATCTGCTAGTCACGTTTGGCACAAATGACCCTAAAATCAATCACTTTGCTATATTTTCAAAAGTTTCCAACGTAGAAGATTGATTTTTTATGGGAGGATGAAGACCAATGACCAAAACAAAATCCAATGATTTGAACTACCGTAGACATCTTGATGATGTCACAGTTACATCATGTATCCATTTATAATAGGTTTCTCGATGTTTTCAATTACCTTTTAAGAGGGAGAAAAGTTATTAAATGTTGAATTTTGGTAATTTTCCCGGCAAAATTTGGCAGAAAATATTCAATACAGAACCATTTGCAAAATAACTTCTTCATTCATCTTTTAGAGTTTAAAATATTTGTTTACGACAATCTAGCAATCAAAAGAGTAAATCGGTACCCACACCCGTATGTTTTTAGAATTTTTGATTTTTGAAAGGAAATACTTCATTATGACGTCATATATGTTTGGAAACGTCTTTTAAAAATAACTATTCGAGTATTTTTCGGGTATACTTACTGTACACTGAATTATAGCCGCAATATGGTCTTTTTATGTTTCTTCGATTTAGAAAGCATGACTGATGTCAGACCCATGACGTCAGAGAATCTGACGTCACAGGAATCTTCAGTTCCTAATAACTCGGCATATGTTTATCGTAGAGACTTTAAATTTGTGGCGATCAAAAACACATATTTATGTTGTTGTGATAACAAAGTCATGCTTTATTTCAAACATATAGGTAATGCGGAATTTGACCTTAAAAGGAGTTGTTCGTTATGACGTCACAATAATGTCAATATACAAATGTGTTTGATATTCCTAAAGACGTTATTTCATTTTAATATTAACATACACAAATTTCGTTAAATTTGACAACGAATTAAACAAAATGTGCTGGTTTATATATGTTTGGCTCGCTTCGTAGTGATCGATTTTGAGGTAACTTAATATGCCATGCATGAGTTCTGTAGCCTGTATATTTTCCAATAACCTGAATGAATAGTATCAGTGTACCAAAAAAACGTTTTGGGGTGGGAGTGTGCTGCCCGGTTCTCAAAACCATGGTGCTATTTCAGACCAAAATATACGATTTTCCATACCATTTTTCAGACCTGTACTCTATTTTACAACAAGTGAAATATTTAAAAATGTGCAGTCTCATACTTCTCTGTGAAAATCATACCCTATTTCAAACTAAAAATGTGAACTTTATTACCCTATTTTACACTAAGACAGCTCGAAACCATACCCTTTAGTTTGGCGTATACCCTTACAGCGTATGTGTGGGAGTACCACCCCCACCCCCCTCCCCGGGGGACATAGTCCACCCGATTCGAGTCAAATTTTGCTACAAATGTTTTTGTTGGGGTTTGTCGATTGCCTATAATTATTACAATGTAGTTACAGTAATGTAAGAAGGGAGCACAAATTTGAAATATTAGCAAAGAAAAAGGCGATTTAATTTATAGGTAGACCAATCCTTTCTCCATTTGCCGGTATCGATGCATCAAGTTGTTTGTTCTCGGCTGAAAAATGATAAACTTATCATACCGGTAAACTACTAGCCCTAAACACTTATTAAAACGTTTGAAATATCTTCTTTAAAAGCCTTTCTTTTGTAAGAAGCTAACAATATTGACACTGAAGCTACTTATTCACTTGGCAAACTACACCACCCTCGTAAGTAATATTTTGACCTTAGCCATCCCATTATTGGTTCTGGTTTTATTTTTGACTTTCTTTTTCCTTTTCCTTTTTCTACCTAAATTAAAGCAATTAGCGGGAGGGTTAGGCCTTTTTTTAAACAAACACAAGAAATGACTTTGAAAAGATAACAGTTAAAATGCAAACCCCTTTTCAGCAAAATATTACATCACAAATACTTTTAATGCGCTAAATAGAAAAACAAAATAAATTAAATATCATTTCAGGAACTACCGTATTCACTCAAGGATAAGCCACACCTTTTTACCCGAAGTCTTCATTTAAAATCGGGGGTGCGGCTTATCTGCGAGAACATCTACAGAACATAAGGTCTGGAAATTTCCATAAATTAACATTTAAAAGAAATACTAAGCTATACTAATAAATGCTACACCAAACCAAAAGAAAGTAAGCACTGGCCATTGCTTTTGCAAGTTTGGTGGCTCCTAACAGATCCGTTTATGTTGTAAATATTTGTTCCTCCGCATTGACCGCAAGTGATTAAATTCCACGCTAAATGGCACAATGTTTCTTTGCACTTTAATAATAATAATAATAAAGTCTTTATTTACAGAGGGTAGCACTAAATAGCAAAGCTAACAAACTTGTGGCCCTCAATAACTTGCACTTTAACAGCAAATTTGTCAAACAGATCTTCCACCTCTCTTTGAGTAACAAGTTTTTCTCCAATAGATTGCTTCCAGATATCCTTTTAGGCATGATATAGCAACAGACAGCTGATGAAAAAGCAAACTACACTTCATTCAGCGAAAACAAAACTTTTAGTGTTCTCTCTCTTCCAACAGGTGCCTGGTTACTAAGCTACGGACGAATGTGAGCACGTTGTTGGCTTCGTTGACATGTAAAACTCGATCTAAAAAGTGATCTGAATGAACAGATCCCGGTAAACAAACACTATGGAAGGATAAATAATATATCTAGTAAGTACATTGTATGTAGACATGAAGTTTATACTATTTCAGAGCTGAAATTACAGGTACAACTTTGGAGTTTTCTCCAGTTTGAAAGTCCGATGAAGGTTTATACAATGTACGTGTACATTTGATATTCTTCCAAAAAACTTGGGGTGTGGCTTATCTGCAAGTGTGGCTTATCCGTGAGTGAATACGGTATATACATTTTATACCCTACATGTAAATGAAGACATGGCTCTGAGGAAAAACATCTGAAATACATATAATATGTACATGTACCTCTGTCAGATTTATTGTTTATTCGCCTTGAAGAATTTGTTCAGCCGGTCTTGTGTGACACGTCACGTTTAACCCTATCTGAGAATGATCCAATGCTACATGTATTTTTACTGGTTATGAGGATGTATAATCATAGCCCGCTATCATAAAACTCAATAGATCTGCTAATTGTAGATTCCTTATTTCACTATTAAGTGATACGGCAAGCACAACTGCCCTAGCAAGTCAACAATAACTTAATTTCACTGGAAATTGACCTGGGTCTTTCGAAGGTCAGCGAGTTTTACTGATGTAAACATCAAATATTTACACTTTTACCTCTTCCTAAGATGTTTTGATGTAAAGTAATAGTCTTCTGAGCCATTTTTATTAGGTTATGCTATAATACTTTGACAAATCTATACGCCGGATTGATATTATGATTAAAAATTTGGCAGGGAAAAATGTTAATATATGCACATTTTCAGCTATTTCTCACATCATTGGCTCACGCTAAATCATTAAGTAGTGCCAATCAATACTTTGCAGATTTTTGATGGCAATTGTGTAGGCTACTGAAAAATGATTTTAATGTTGAAATAAACTACCGCACTTTTAAGAAACATCCCCTTAAAAATGACTCCATTCTGGTGATTTTCGTGATAAGCTAAACTACCGAATTTTATCCGAATATAAAAAAAAAAATTTCTCAGACTAGAGTATTTCAAACGTGAACATGCTAACATGCTATTTAAATGGTAGATAATGCACACACAATGTAGCAAAGCCGTCAGTTGTGTGTAGTGACTTTGATAGCCTTTCAAAGTTAGCCCAGATTTTACTGTTTTTACGGCCTGTCTAGGCCAAAAATGGAGGGGGTGGTCAATCTCAGAAATAAAAAGGCAATTGGAACTTTAAATACCACCGTTCGTAATCTTATCAGGTACCTACTTTTAACTGGTGAAAATATTAAGGGAATCGGCCGACCCCCATCTTTCGGTTCTGCCCGGTTTTCTCAGACAATGACTCTTAAGTCAAGTGTGTAACTATGGATATGATGGTGTTAATAATAATAACAATGGTGGAGGTTGTGGGCCTCACTCAGGACCCATCACTGCAAAGTGTTGCTGTGGTATATTTCAGGGACTCAAGGGAACTATTCATTTTATAGGAAGTTTATATGTAGCTAATTTGCCCTCATATCTCCTCCTGTAGCAAAGCATTTAAAAAAAATGGGAAGCCCTGGCTGAATGACAGTTTCTCTTACTCAAATAGGTCTTTCTTTTAAAACAACTTGCTTTCAATATTGAATTAAAAATAATGAATAAAATTGCACATACCAATATTGTCGTTAATGAATTTTGCTTCAAGACCGGGCTGATCCTGTTGTCTGTTAATCCATGTTTTTGCCTGCTCTGATGGGGACTTATTGAAGTAATAGGTAAGAATAAGTATTGATAAAATCATTATTTTTTAATCACAGTTTAAATAGCTCAGTTATTCACACTACATGTATATACATGTACATGTAATCACCTACAATGTATATTAAGTAGTCATATCCAAGTATGCTTGTAGGGTCTGAAGTGCTATTTCAAACACGAATTGTAGTGTTTCATCAGGGATTCCAAATATTGAGAAAACAATTGAAACCCGAGAGGCGTAGCCTTGAGGGTTTTATTGTTTTCGAAATATTTGGAATCCTCTGATGAAACACGAACAATGACTGTTTGAAATTACTTCTCATGCTCGAATGCAAAACCGACAATTTACATACGCTTCTTTTCAAACTTCGATCATTAGAGAGTATTGTTTTACCGTTTGACTGTTGTACCTAATTATTCAATAGATGGCTTATTATTCTTTTGTGATGGCAGTAATTTCAACTAGCGTACTAGTAGTATAGTGGACAAGAGTTAGTACAAGCAGTCGGGAGGGTCGAGGTTCAAACTCCAGTGGAGGCAGACTTTTTCTTTCAATGTCATTGTTTATTTATTTACTTCTTCGCTCCTTACTTGTAGTTTATCAGTATGCAATTAGTTAGTGGTTCATGAATATGATGATTAAGAAATATTGATCACTAGGGTTGGAAATCTGATCAAACACTAGTGCATTTGGAACTGGTGTTTCATTGGATGACAAGATGCATCCACCTGATGAAGCTTCGAAGAAGGGTTTACCGGGTATCAAGACCCATGCATGTGACCAAATACAGTTCCTCCATTGGATGACTATCTCATGAATTATTAATGAGTTTGAGAAGTGAACTTCAAACCTACTTTTTTGTGTTGAAATGCGTGTTTACATTTGCAGTAAGTACATTATTAAATACAAATTACCTGCCTATTGGTTGTCATTAAGGGCTGTAACCCAGAGCACCTGTCACACTCAATATTATGGGTGTTGTGGGTGTACGTTCTTCATGTTACGAGTGCACAAAATCCATAAACTTATGTAGTAACATTGTGTAACTTAATTTGTGCCTTGAAAATTGATACCCTTTTTGGTGAATACTAGTAGGGAATTTGCATAACTTTTAACAATAATGCAATAAGTTTACGAAAGTCCCTAAGGTTGACTGTATATATGTAAAATCTAATGCCTGTTGAGTGATTGCGAGCCAGGTTGGTGCAAATCGAGGTCAGTGCATGCAATTTGATTGTGGTCAAATGTATCTATAGTTTCAGGTGGTACGTATACTGTATGTGTGTTATCAGGGTCACAATGGGAGACAAATCCAAATTAACACCATTCACACTCCAGTGTGTAGTTATATAAAACCTACTTGTAATTACTTTTCGTTGGTCTTTTTAAACAGCTTGAAGATCACTTAATGAGTAGAAATTTTAATAAAGAAATGGTAAACATGCAGCATGCATCCATCAAGTTATGGACACATGCGGGAGGTTGCTAAACACGAAAGAAGCATAAGAGACACTCGAGGCAAAGCCAAGAGTGACTATACTGTAGCTTCTTGAGTGCTTTAAATAGGCAACCTCCCAAGTGTGTCTAATTAACTTGATGGATGCACAGCTGTGGCGTTTACCATTTATTTTATAACCTAACCGCGACAATAATTAAAGAGCAAATAATGTTTGTGATGAAATTAAAATTCTTAGTACATGAAGTGTGCGAAAAAAATTGCATAACTTAAGCTGAGCCCTGACGTAACTGTTGATGTTCCAGTGCAAAAACAAGTCATTCATTGATCTCTGCTCTGTTTATTCAAACCTTGATCTCAAGGAAATAAAAGAGGAGATCTAGCCAGGCTGCTAAAAAGTTCTTGAACTGCAAGTGAAAGACATTTATTCAGTCCTTTTGTTGGAAGCAATTGCTTTGGTAAAGCAAAAATTTCGAAAAGGGTTCATTCATCTGTTGAAAACGGAATAGCTTTTGGCGGAATTGAAAACGATCTGCACAACACTACAAGTCATTGGAGCAATCATCTGAGCCAGAGGTTTGAAATTCGTCGTTTTTCCTATGGAGTGAACTGTCAGCTGAATTGGCTTGTTGCTGTTAATTGCCATTAATTTTGTACCAGTACAGGATATGCTTGGAACAATTTATCGAAGTAAGTTTGTTTGTTGTTCTCTAAAATTGTAAGTTTAATTACTTTCACATCCAAAAGTGTCAATAAAATTATTTTGTTGTAAAGTGAACTGTCTGAATGTGGAGCTATAGTCTATATGATTCTGAGGTTTATTCATTTAAGTCCACTATATGTACACCTCTGGCTCTTTGGCAGTTTTCGACTCGACTGATATAAGTTTAGTTCCTACCAAATAAACCATTGTGGTTTCTTTTAATTACATGTAGCTCATAAAACTTGATTGGATTTTTTTAATAACCAAAAATGCTGCCCCTTTACCTCTAAATATTGAGATTGAACAGTTTGTCGTCTTTTTTTGTCTGTCCTTTCTGAATGTTTCAGGATCTTTCCCTTTCTGGTGGCTCGAAAAAAATAAATGAAGCTCAAAATTTGCCAAGACAGTTGCTAAACAAAATTCTCTGTCACTTGGATTAGAGTTTTTCTCTAATTGTCCTGTAAAATAGTTTTCGTGGGAAAAGAAATTTAAGAAAAAAGAAAAAATTGGTGCAATCGTGAACAAAATCTGATGTGAGTGTGCAACCCATGGTCAAATGGTCCATGGCTATTAGCCAATCAGAGCACTTGGTTTATTGTGGTCATGTTATAAGAGATTTTAGCAATGGATATTGCCAAAAACATCATTTGTGACAATCGCTTATACATTGTAGCTTTTACATACATGCACATAATTGATTTTTTTCTATACATACCAAAAGTATATGTTGTAGGTCAATTAAATTAACCCTTGAGGTCAAATTAACCCTGAGGCAATTTAATGTTGATCAAATTGACCTCAGGATCGAATCAACTACCGGGTAAGTCATATTGACCTAATACGAATGAAACGGGGGGTAAACTGACCCAGTACCATATTTATCAACCATTTTCTGATACTATTTGACTCAATGGGTAACCTACATGTAGGTCAAATTGACGTGGATCAAATCAACTAGATGATATATTGACCCAATAATAATAATAATAATGGCCATATTTATATAGCGCTATATCACCACAGTCTCATGGCGCTTTACATATTACTGACATATCCCGTGAGGGATTTTTTGTCGGACTGCTTACGGCACTAATAGCATCCACGCAGTTTACAATGTTGAGTGTGTGGTTAGTGCAATGGCCAGGCTGCTGTACCGAGTGACAATTCCCTGCTCTTTTTCGAGTAGTACAGCAGATTCTTTCACGTCCCCTTCAAATACTGATTAGAAGTAGGAGACAATGCCAACAGCTTTTAAACTTCCCTGCCCAAGGACGTGACTGGGATTCGAACCCCCGACCTCCTGCACTCTAGACCGTGCTCTACCAACTGAGCTAAGCAAACGGAACTATGGGAAACTGACCCAGTACCACATTTACCAACCATTTTCTGATACTATCTCTCAATCCGGGTAACCAGTAGATCAAATTGAGTAATGGATCGAACTCGAATCATATATTGACCCAATACCAAACGAAACTAAGGGAAACTGACCCAGTACCATATGTATTCACCCCAAGGTGAAACTGACCATCTGCCAGTACAGTGTACTTGCCAATACAGACAGGATTTATTGCATGGTTGCCACCCATCAGGGAAATAACTGCTTGACTTTTTGCTGACCAATTTTAATAAGACTGTTCAACATTTCCTCATCCAAAACAACTGTAGCCTCCCCTTGCAGACACTGAGCAGGGGTTTCAATAGAAGGCGGCTACCGGCGATAAACCGCCGGTTACTTTGCTTCTTACCGCCGGCTACTTCACACGATCATTGTGTTTTTCTGTTAAGTGTTGAGTAAAGTTTACTAAGGTAAACCACCGCCTCTAACGTCAGGACTGCCGGTTGCCTAAAAACTTATTAAAACCCCTGACTGAGGCATGAGGGGCCAATTCGTAGCAACCTAAAATAAAATTCCCTGACTTTTTTCTGACTTTGATAAAAAAAATAGAATTTACCTGACCAGATGCAAAATTCCCTGTCTTTTCCCTGACCTGTGAGTTACTGTGTGCAGAAGCCAAAGTGGAATTGGTAAAAACATGGTTCACTTACTTGGTAAATTTGGTATTCAAGGATCAGTTTCAGATATTGGGTCAATATCACCTAGTTTGATTCAATCGAGGTCAATTTGATCTAGGTTGATTTGACCCATATCAATTTGATCTATATGCTAATTTGGCTCAGGGTCAATTTTACCTACAACATATTCATGTATGGTATCTACTAAGTTTCCGTACCATATATACATGTACCTATTTGAATTCACACACATGTAGATAGTTGCGGATAATTGCCAAATAAACAATGATATAAAAACTGCATTGACATTTAATTCCCTAACTTGAGTTAAGCAGTACATTGTACTTAGTGAAATTTAAAATGTTAAATTCATAAACTTAAACTTATAAACTTCTGATTATTGACAAATCATTTTACTGTTCTATTAAAATTCTATGCTGTATATACATGTATGTGTAAAATATACTCACTGATGAAGAGTGTCTGCAGCTTCTCCTATTCATGGTGGCCATGAGCTGGCTGTTACTGATTAACAGTCTGAAATTATTCAAATCAGAAACAGGAAAATGTGTTTTTCAAAATTATTTCTAATTTTATAGTCTTATTTCTTTATTCTTCTTTCCATTTAAATAATAATTACAGTAATAATATAATAATTCCTAATGATAATCACAGAAATGTTTGGTATGTAGCAAATAGCTAAATTAGGAATAAAAACCAGCCTACATGTATCTTATGACATTTTGCCCAACTAGATTATTTTTTTGCATAATTACTCACACAAATGAAGTTCAGGGGGATTAAGCCATTTTGAAATTTTGTTTTTGTTCTCATTTCTTCTCCTTAACATAGATTTCAATGAAACTAAGAGGACCATCTGTGGTTTTGTATACCTTTGGGTAACATTCAGATAATATTAGTCATAGTCAGATTACAGATACATGTACATGGATTTTCAAAGTGTAGATATTAACTTATCCTGCACAAACATAATAGAACAGAAAACTTGAAGCAACAGTCCATTGGTAATAAATAAATATTATGTGTCAGCCAATCTGAGCTCAGCATTGCTATGAAAAAGAGCATTATTTCAAAAAAAAAATCTATGAAATACAGAGCGGTATTTTATAGCTTTGTATGAGCCAATCGGAGTGTTGGAGATTTCGTGCCATCTTTTCTTTTTTTCGACATGTGCATGTGGCTGCCACTTTCAATGAATTTCCAAACAAAGGTTTTCAAAATGACTTAATCTTCTCTTTCTTTCCAAAGAGAATGTGGATTATAGGATATGTGTATGTTTTTGCCCAAGAAGGCGTGTTGTAAACCAAATAATATTAATTTCTAGCGAAATATTCTCCTATATTCCATAGAAAACCATGACATAATCTGAAGTTACTGTATATGTATGTTACATCACAGGCAGCCCAAGCTCTGTATTTGCACTGTGTGACCACTTTTGTTTATATATCAAGCCATTATTTCACTTAATTTTCAGATAAAGAAAATAAACTTACCTTATTAGAGTTTGTTGTTGTCCTGTTGTTTCTCTGGGGTCTAGAAATGGTGGTTATGGGGCATTTCTCTCACTTTGCCCATAACCGCCATTTCTAGACCCCAGAGAAACAACAAGGACAATGACAAACTCTTAAGGTACATTTATTTTCTATATCTGAAAATTAAGTGAAATAATGGCTTGATATAGACCTTATGCAATAATACTGTTTTTTATTTCATTGGTCAACAATAATCGCACGAGGAAATCAACCTTGTCAGATAAAACAGCATGTGAAAATATGTAATCCTGTGAAATTTGAGTATCATAGCTTTCATTGCTACAGAGTAATTAGGATTTGAATTAAGAGAGCTTTGTATGAAGTCAGTCAGTCATGGCCTTGTTTTAATGTTTTCCCAAAGGTTTAAATGCTAATAACTTTGGAACCAATTGTTATAAAACTATTAAACTACATACTGTCAACAACTTCTTACTGCTCTTTCAGGAGTCTGTATCAATTTTTCTGTATTTGTTTAAATTCAGAATTTATGCTAATTAGGCCACACCTTTTTGCATTGGGTCTACATAAACAAAAATGGTCACACAGTGCAAATAGAGAGCTTGGGCTGCCTGTGGTTACATGTACTTACATTGTAGCTATAGCTAACAAGATACAAACAAACCAGTTGAGTCTGTATAAAATCTGCTGTGTGGTCTCCCATAGATCGTAGCAAGTAAATTCAAGTACAAAGGATTGTTCAAATCGGGCGTAGATTGGCTGTTTTTAAGACAAACAAGAAACAAACGAGCTGTTAGACTGCTGACTCCCGTAATTGTTAAGGAGTGTTCATTATTTATGGCTTGGGGGGAGGGGGGTCGGCATTTCATCTGCTTCTCTTGTTAAAACTTTTATGACCCCCCTATGAATGAATTAAAACTTAGATGACCCCCCTATACAATTGTTCAAAACTTTATTGACCCCCCCCCCCCGACAAAAAAGATGGATGTGCAAAAAAGAATGCAAACTGCATATACATGTAATCTATTAAATTTACTATTAATGTTTCTAGATTTATGGTATTTTCCTTCGTTTAATAGAAAACACACATATACATGTATTATTCTGAAAATCTCTACCTCACCATCCTTCCCGGATGGGTACTTGAAATTGTACCGTTAATTTGTGCATCATATTGCATTCTAGTGCATCATATTGCATCATATTGCATTGTTCCATAGTCTCAAATAAATGAAAAAGAGCTCAGCATTAAGCTAATCTCATGAACACCAATACATTATCTCTCCTATGGGGATGTGCCTTTGATCATGAGGTTAGAGAATACCATCCTGTGTATAAAGGAAACAATGTAGAATACGTTTTTTAAATGTTGTGAGGGCCGAAGGCCCAAGCCTAAATTTTTGAGATTTTACTGCTCTCTAAAACACTGGTTTCCTGTGCTCTGGAGACTAAACATTGGCTTAGCATTACAACAGCAATTTCATGTCAAAACTTTGATGACCGCCCCAAGGAGTAGGTAAAATCTTTGATGACCCCCCTAAAAAAGCACTTAAAACTTTTATTGCCCCCCCCCCCCCCCCCCCCCCCCATGATTTAAGCGGCCCCCCTCCAAGCCATAAATAACGAACACTTCCTTAAATCGTAGCAAGTAAATTCGACCACAAAGGATTGTTCATATCGCCTATCGGGCAAGATTGGCTGTTTTTAAGTTTAAGACAAACAAAAGAGCCGATAAATATGCACCAGGATCCCCCATAAATCTAAGCAATTAAGTAATGTCGGAGAACAGTTATTAAAGGTCGTTCAAATGGGCGTAGATTACAACTTTATAAGCGATCCGATTTTATTCTCTCCCATAAATCATTTCGATTACGTCCCATGAATGAAAAAAATCGTTAACTTTGGCTTAGATTGGTTGTTTTTGTAATACGTACGAGTTGCGTCTCAGTCAAGACTGCGAGTGGAGTAATCTAGCCAGTATATAAAATACTATTTAGATCGAAAAACTTTAGGTTAAGTCACCAGTTAAATCAAAATGTTATGCTCGTACTTGAAAGCTGTGCGGAGAGATATTTCACTTACCAAAGACAAAGTCAAATGCACGATTGAGTTTGCCGCCGAAGGGAATGTGCTGGCGGCTTAGCATATCATCTGATTTTTCAGCGCTGAAAAATACAAAATGAAAAAAATGAATTAACAACTAAGAAGGGGCAGTATTAATCACTTTCATTCATTCATATTTAATATTAATCATTTTTTGTCACACTATTCAGGATGCTATGAATGGTCGGCAGGGAGAACTACACAAAAGAATAATCTAAACAATAGATAAATCAATTAATCATATGCAAACACAAAATGAATAAGATGAATTAACAACTAAGAAGGGGGAGTAATGTACAATAGCATTTATGGCAGATTAACGCACATGCAAGGTCATTCCATTGTATGGATTTTTTTTCGCTTACCTGTTAACACGTGCAGCAAAAAAAGCACTCACTGACACATGAAACCCGATGGCAAATCCTTTTTTATGGCTAAAATGATAAAATAATTAAATCAAATCAATGAAAAAAGGAAGGAAAAGAATGCATAATAGGATTCACAGTAGTGTAACGTAAGAACAATCATTAGACTGCACAGAGCTCTTTTTCACTTACCTCGGGAAAAAAGCCGCCGAACTCACCCAACCCGATCAATCTTCACTGCTTGGCGCAAGATCTGTTTAACACCAAAAAAAAGAATGAATGACCTTATTGTAAAAGGGGCAAGATTACAGTTCGAGATTTATAGGACTGTGTGATGAAAAAAAAAACCTCTTACAGTTACAGCCAAAAAGCAACGATGTAGCTCGTGGAGCTTCAGTGACCATGCGGTCCATTTCACGCCTTCTCCAAAAAAGATTGATCATGTGAACTCTTTTGGCGCCAATTTGATCATGTGATTTCTTTTGGCGCCAAAAATAAGTAAGTAGATATGGGAGTTTTATATCTATTATGAGATAACCTTCCTTGATTCCAACCGTGAGTTAATTTGGTGACGTACGGTATTAATCACTTTCATTCATTCATATGTATTAATCCTTTTGTGTCACACGATTCAGGATGCTATGAATGGTCGGCAGGGAGAACTACACAAAAGAATATTCTAAACAATAGATAAATCAATTAATCATATGCAAACACAAAATGAATAAGATGAATTAACAACTAAGAAGGGGGAGTAATGTACAATAGCATTTATGGCAGATTAACGCACATGCAAGGTCATTCCATTGTATGGATTTTTTTTCGCTTACCTGTTAACACGTGCAGCAAAAAAAGCACTCACTGACTCAGTGACTGTGTCAGTGAAACCCGATGGCCACTTGGTGCAAATCGTTTTTTACGGCTAAAATGATAAAAAAAATATCAAATCAATGAAAAATGCATAATAGGATTCACAGTAGTGTAACGTAAGAACAATCATTAGACTGCACAGAGCTCTTTTTCACTTACCTCGGGAAAAAAGCCGCCGAACTCACCCAACCCGATCAATCTTCACTGCTTGGCGCAAGATCTATTAAACACCAAAAAAAGAATGAATGACCTTATTGTAAAAGCGGCAAGATTACAGTTCGAGATTTATAGGACTGTGTGATGAAAAAAAACCTCTTACAGTTACAGCCAAAAAGCAACGATGTAGCTCGTGGAGCTTCAGTGACCATGCGGTCCATTTCACGCCTTCTCCAAAAAAGATTGATCATGTGAACTCTTTTGGCGCCAATTTGATCATGTGATTTCTTTTGGCGCCAAAAATAAGTAAGCAGATATGGGAGTTTTGTATCTATTATGGGATAACCTTCCTTGATTCCAACCGTGAGTTAATTTGGTGACGTACGGTATTAATCACTTTCATTCATTCATATTTATTAATCCTTTTGTGTCACACTATTCAGGATGCTATGAATGGTCGGCAGGGAGAGCTACACAAATAATCTAAACAATAGATAAATCAATTAATCATAACATTAAAAAATGTCTCAATTCTGATTGGCTAAGAGCAGTGCAGTTCAAGTTTAATTCAGTGCAAAAAAAAAGTGTAATTCAGTGCAATTACAAACAATATTAAAATGTTTAATGTATATGATTAATAAATATTCATACGTTTTATCGTTCAATTTGGTCAATTCTCCCTCGTATGTTTTTCAAGTATCTCAATATTTTGAGGCAAGAAAAGAAACTCGTGCGAACTAATCCCAAATTGAACTCAAAACCGTATGATTACCTGTACTAATTAATTGAATTACCATTGCACTTTGAAAGCAAAATAACTTATGCATTAATAAGCCTAGTATATGCCTAATGAATTCCTATTAGTTTATTACTAGTGTAGGAAACCTAACATTAGCCAGAGCTTCCCGCCTTACCCTCTTCCCTTTGGAAGGTAGCTAGAGAGTCCGCTAGTACAGCAGAAGAGGACAAATTCTCCATTAGGGAACAATGCGCGGAAAGTATATACTTAGAATACTTATATGCGTTAGTGTCGGCTGCGATGTGCCTGAATTTATAAGGATGATTGGAGCGAGTTCTCTGGTCCAAGAACTGGACTGAGTTGGGGAGGGCTAGATGCACTATATTATGTACACATTTATACATTAATTAAGCTAGCAGAATCTACATATCTTCATGTTTCAAGAGTGTCCCAACCGAGGGATGTTTGCATTGCAGTTACGCGGCTTGAATTTCTGGAGAAATCAGATAGCACATCAGGCAAATCTATAATAGCGCTATGCTGCATTGCCTCTAAAAAGGTTACATGTTGTTTTTCAAATGGTTCCATACAGGAGAAGCATTTTCTACTCTTGATCTGACTAGAGAGTTATAAGCCTGCTGCTTTACCTATTCCGCTGCAGCCAGAGAAATTCCTGCGTAATAAGGCAAGGATCTTCATGGCTTTGGATTTAACTTCTTTAACTTGAGTATCCCACTGAAGATCATGGTTAAAAATACCCAGGTATTTATGGCAGGATACTATGCCTAGGGGACTGCCTGACATGTTATAACTAGCTGGTGGAAGATTTGTAGATCTAGATCTTGTTATAGACATGATATTACATTTAGATAGATTGAATTCCATTTGCCAAGGCCCACTTACATATGGTGTCTGTCATTGGTGTCAATGCCTTATAAAGTAACATTGTTCTTAGTGCTGTAGAGTGAATAAAAGTATTGTATTGTATGCTTCCTTGGTCTAAGTGTTCAGTGTCCTTTTAAGGTTTATTCTATGTACTAGTTCGCTATTTTTATTTCTCTTTACTCTGTAATTAATTAGCACGTACACATTTAAACGAGCTTAGTGCTCACCCTGTGAAATAGACTGCGAAGAGTCCCTCCTTTTCCCTCCATTGATTGTAATTTGCGAGCGGTGCGAGCGAAGAGAAAATATGGCTCGCTCCGCTCGAACGCCTGCCATATTTTCTGTTCGCTCGCTCCGCTCGCAAATTACAATCAATGGAGGGACTGTTCGCAGTCTACCTGTGAAACTGATTAAATAAACTACTACTACTACTTCGTTCGGCTTCATCACGTGACTTTTTGTAAATGACTTTGAAAGAAAAGCGTGCACAGGGCCGGACGGAGTGGTAATCATTAGTATGCGAGTGTATTTAACGATGTTTAAAATTCTAACAAAATACTTTTTTGGATTTATTCAAAGGTTTCAAAGATTTAATTTTTTTCCACACACACACAGCACAATATACAATACATTAATTTAAATAGGTGGTGGATGCAAGGGCTAACAACCTCTAAAGCGGTTAACAAAATGCCCCTTGCACCCCTATGTAAAAAAGAAGGGGGGAAAAGATTTTGTCAAAGATAGCAGAAGATAAAGAGTTAATATTTAATTAATTTAATTATAATTGAAGAATAAAAAAATTCAGGCACTATGGTAAGATTTAAAAATAGGAAGTGATGCACTATTCTTTATATCTTGTGGGAGATCATTCCAAACTTTTACAGAAGCGAATTTAACATTAAATTTACCATAGTTCAATTTTGATTTTGGGAGGGACAGATTGTTATTAGTTAAACATCATCAAGCCTCCCTGAGAACTTCCCACACATTGTCATTGTCAGACCAACTTGTAATTTTTACTCCGTTTTTCTAAATTGTTCATTATACAGACCTTCCAAGCCAGTCGGGTATGCAATGACTAGATAGACCTGGGAATGAAAAATACTATTTCAGCACCGAACTCATAACCCATGGCTGTTACACCATAATGATATGTGAATTTTGGGGCAGTCGTTCAACAGCGCAGGTCATAACATGACGTACAAAGCCTAATACTGCGGTTATGCAATTTTGTTCACACCATACATACATATACATACATATAACTTTATTTCCGTACGCTAGCCACTACAACAGTAAGCTGGTTTCCACGTGGGGCGTAACAATAAATATATGTACAGATTAAAAATATATATTGATAAAAATCAGTAAAAAATCTGCTATCAGCATAACTCAGTAACAGGAACAGACACTCCTCTTGAATTGCCGTAAAGATTTGGCTCTTTTAGCCTCATCTGGCATGTTATTCCAAAGCATAGCACCACTGTATTTGAAGCTTCGCTTGAGGAAATTTGTACGCGGTCTTGGAAGTGCTAGATCAGTTTCAGAGTTTCTTAGCTGATAGCGTTTATCGCAGTCACTTGTTTTAATAAAAGAGTTTCTCAAATATGGTGCGGATTGTTCATTTAAGTTTTTATAGATTGAAATAGATTTCATTTGATTACGTCTGGCTTGGAGCGTTTTCCATTCTAATTTAGCAACAACATTCTAATTTAGCAACAACATACTCAACATTCCAACATTAACAAACAACTGCTGATTGCTGAGCAATTCATATTCAAATCCATTTCACAAACAAATATCGGTTTTACCCTTTGAAATTCTGTGTTTGTCTTAAAATGCATAATTTTGTTCCACAGCTGAGCGCTTTTGTGAAAGCGAACCTGAAATTTTCTTTTAAAATCTAAAGTATTTTTTACCGTCTTATAACAGTATTTCAGAACATTGTCTTCGGAAAGGTTTCAGGTTTTAGAAGTCGGTTAAAAAACTCTCATATCGTGTTTTATCGTGTGGTATTAACTCTCGGGCTGCGCCCTCGAGTTTATACCACATGATACAACACTCCTGCTCGTTTTTTAACGAGTACTTATATTCTTAGATTATTCGTAAATATTCATATTATGATTTAGATAATATTAGTCTTTTTATGTATCTTATATGTTTATTCTTATTTTTATTCTTTGCCTGTCGGACGTTTTAAACATGAGCCTCTGGCTCGGAAGTACGTAAGGGTAACCAATCCCACGTTTCGACATTAATAAATGGCATTGTATTGTATTGTTTGTACTGTACAGATGCACAGAAGACGTAATGCGATCCAGCGCGCTATCTGTTTTCAGTTGTTGACAGAGGTAGTTCGAACTGATTGTATACAACAAATACATTCATTCTGTCGTGGGTTAGGTCCAAGAAGACGTTACAACGTGAAGGGAACAAAGAAGTGCAGCACAAGATACAGTTGAGTGGCGTAATTGATCACTGTTCTCTGCTGACTTGGTAGGATTACATGACATGCTATTTGCTTCTGTCCATCGTAAGAACTGAGCTACCAAGTCACTTGAACTATCTCTATCCTGCCAGACTGGTGCGATGATAGTAGAATCATCGGCATATTTGAATAGCACAGCCTGATTTTCTAAGTTAATGTTAAGATCATTCAAATAAATATTAAAAAGATAAGGACCGCTGACGCTGCCTTGCGTGGTGCCCTTGTTCACATGTTTCCATTCCAATTCACAATTATTATAGTACTCTCTGTTTCCTATCCTTTAAGAAATTTAAATACCAGTTAGTAATGTATGGACTAAGAGGGAATTATTTGAGTTTCTTTGCTAGTAAGTCATGCTTAACCGAGTCAAAGGCTTTACTAAAATCCATTACGAAAAGGCGTACGGCTTTACAATCAGGATTGTCTAAGTAACTGTTGATCTTATGCTGGATAGAGAGAAGGGCGTCCGTGCAATTTCCGCCGTCCCTATAAGCGAACTGTGTGGGGCTGAGATTCTCTTCCACAATACCTCTGGCATGGATGCGGTACACAATTTTCTCGAAAGCCCTTGCTCTCACAGGGGTTATGTTTATACCGCGATAGTCGCCATTCTCTTTGGGCAGTTCCACTTTAGGCAGCGGGTTTATATTCGCCAGCTTCCAAGATGAAGGCCATGATTGAGTGGAGATTGACAGATTCCAGATTCTGTTGACAATAGGAGTAAGAATCAGTTCTGCGTGCATGTTCTCTCCATACCCAGTACGGAATGAGACCGGGTCCAGTTGCAGTTCTTTTGAGCGATCTGAGTGAGTTCCAGACCTGCCGTTCAGTGATTTCAGGAATTTCCACCTCACTACTATATATAAGCCGTTGGCCTTGTCTCCTACTTCTAATCAGTATTTGAAGGGGACGTGAAAGAACCTGTTGTACTACTCGAAATAGAGAAGGGGATTGTCATCCGGTACAGCAGACTGGCCATTGCACTAACCACACACTCAACATTGTAAACTGCGTGGCTGCCATTGGCGCCGAAATAGCCACTGACGGGATATGTCAGTAAAATGTGAAGCGCCACGAGACTGTGGTGATATGGCGCTATATAAATATGGCCTATTATTATTATTACTAATTGTCAAGAGCGTAGGCTCTACATAGGTGTCGTCAAAGCAAAGCTTGGCAAAATAGTCATTCAACGCCATCAAAGAGCTGCTATCAAGAGTTACTCTACAAGAGGAGTTGCGTCGCTGAGATAGTACGTGTATCGACACCTTTCCACCAGTCCCTACTTGCTACCGCCGCTGTCATATAATTCTTCCTGTTTTCAGAAATAACATCAGATATAAGAAAGTGCATCTATTTCACATGCAGTCCTCTTGTTTTCTCAGTCACCTCTAATTGGTCTGACGAACTTGCTCGTCAGGGGTGGGCTCAATATAATAACTGTTGCTTCAATAGCTACTGTTAGATTAGTAGCAGTAGTATCACCTTAATCAGCAAATTTCCGAATACAGTACTTACCCGCTTATAAGAACCTAGGGTTTTCCAAGTTAGCCTAAACAGGTTCTTATATAAATGGTGCTTAGTGGAGTTTTAGGCTATTTAGGTTCTAAAACAGGTTCTTATTTTTATAAGAAAGATATGATACCAGTGGCTGGAAGAAGGGCGGCATGTATATTAATTTAATGCCAAAACCGGCCTGGCCTTTGGACAGTATGTGATCATGACCCATTTTAGTAGATATTTCAATTCTCAGTATCAGGCTAAATGTTGATTTAAGGGTTAGGTTAGGTTAGGGTTAGGTTAAATAAGAACCTGTTTCAAATTTTAGGCTAAATATAGGTTCTTATGTAAAGGGGGTCTAAATTGATATTTTTAGGCTAACAGGTTCTTAAATTCTAGGTTCTTATAAGCGGGTAAGTACTGTATCACACTTTCAGTGTAATGCTGTCTTTGCGGTGCAAATAAAGCTCTTGTTTTTCAGTCTTGCTTTGCTTTCTCTTCACTGGCCACATGCAAAAGACTTGGTGAATAGCATGACGTATTGATGTAGTTTCTCAATAATTTCTTGAATTTTGAAATCAAAACGCCGTGAAATGTTGAATATTTCATACTGAATGTCAAATAGCTTCGTTGGCACAAGTAGGGTGCTGTAGTCAGTAGTGGCGCCGCCTTCCGCGCTCAAGTGCTGTTTCGACAATAAAAAGGTTGTTGAAAAGAATGTCGTGGAATGAAGTTTAAAAAAATTACTGACATGTAAATGAATTAAAAGTTATGAGTTTGCATTCTCGCTAATACGGATACCGTAGGCACCAGAAAAACATGTTCGCGTAAGAAGAAGAAGTAAGTAACGTTAGCGCCAATCTTGTAGCGGACTATCGTTGCCATAGTCCAGGAGAGCCGGGGTGGCACGGTGGTTAACCGCTCGCGGTTGTGCTCGTAAAAGTAACATTTTATGCCACTGGCAGTGCTCCTATTTTTCTGAAATTGTGCCAGAAAGTATGCTAGTTTTTAAAAAATATATGATAATACTATCCGTCAAATATAAGAAACAAGTAAACAGTAAGCACGTGCTGTCAAACACTATCAAAATATCCAATACATATACTGAAAACCTGACAAAAATGATGTTGCTGCTTTCCGAATAATCTTTAAAAAAGGTGCTTGTATTGTAATATTGATGTCATGCGATTCATGCTCCAAAAAACTGATGCCTTATTTTGGGCTCCAAAAGAATCAAAATAAATATGCTAGCAGTGCTTTTTTCAGAAAAATAAGAAATTGTGCTCGTAATGGCGAATTATGCCAAAGATTGTGCTAGGATAATCTGTCAAAGCCTATCCGCGACGCCACGCGTGCGTTGAGTTTGTTGGTATCTCACCCTTGCTGTGAGGGTTCTTCTCTGGGTTCTCCGGTTTTCTTCCCTCGATCTGTGGTTTACCCGGGTACTGACTTTGATCAGCCCCTATGGTTGTTTCAGGTCCGTAAAATTCATGGTCATGGTCAACTAACCGCCAAAACCGGGGATACTAGAACTACAGTTTTACGTCCTTATGCGAGAAGACGCGTGAAGATCTAACCGTTTACTGTTGGCACAGCACCGCCTGGGTCATTGGCCAAAAATTGGAAAAATACATTTTTCAACATTTTGAACAAGTAACCTTGAGAAAAATCTGAGAAAAAATCAGGAACGGAAGCCATGTTGGATGGCAGGAACAATAGAATGTTGATTTACTTTTTCACACAACATGGCTGGCATCACGTGATGGTGCAAAACCGGAAAAGTCAACTTGGGATCCCTGCGTATTTCGGTTAACTTTGTGACGTCACTATTTTCTTTAAGATGGCGTACGTTACTACTGTAGATGAAGATGGACCAGCTAGCAATCCAAATAATCGGCGGACATCGGATAAAATATGAACTTCGCTTTCAGCTATCCACCCTCTCCGGTAAAAGTACAATGGTTGTGTACTCTTTTTACGACGGAATATGCTAAGCTAAACGCCATAGAGGATGTGCTGAACTTCTGCGTTTTTGGGTCGTCGGTTTTGAAGGTAAGTAAACTGTAAAGACACAATTTGAATTTTAAACTGTAGGATTGCAGCTCTAAAATCGCGAAAGAACGAAATCGCAATTCGTGATACCGTTTCGGGAAGTTCTAAAAAAACCTTGCTTCTGTTTCACGAAACAGCCAGCTGCAGCTTGAGAGTGAAATTGTCTCGATTGGGCTGTTGCACTTAATTTTCGTACCCCCCCTGTTGAGGACCAAGGAATTCTGCAGGGTCACCAGATAATTTTTCAAGGAATTCTTTGGGGATACCATATAAATAGAGAGGAATTCTTTGGGGGCACATATCAAATTTAGAGGAATTCTTTGGGGATAAAGTGAATATTTGGACAATTCTTCAGGGGTTGAAGGCAATTCTTCAGGGTAACACTACTTTCCACCATGGAATTCTTCAGGTGTTTTTAATTTCAGAGGAATTCTTTAGGGTACAACTCAAAATATGGTCCTCAACAGGGGGGGTACAAAAATTAAGTGCAATAGCCCATTTTTCAACAGGAGCAGGTCATGCGTAACCCCGGCCCTGTGCAGTGACTTATTCCGTTTGTACTCAGAGTTATTTTACAGACTGTTAAAACATCAACTGTACTTAAAAAAAGGCCAATTTCGTGAGGAATGCCCTTATAGTTTGGACAGGATATTTGTTTCAGCTTGCCTATGATTGGAAAGCAATATCTTTAAAGACCCGTTGTTGGAATGTTGGTTTGGTTGACATGTAAAATTCGATCTAAAAACTGTCCTGAATGAACAGATACAGTACATGTATGTTGCCCTAATTCCGGCCAGTTTTTGCATTTATCATTATAACTTATCTTGAATAAAAGCATCGATCAGGAAATTTCCCACGAGATTAGCTTATTCGTTCATTGACCCTATTGTAAAGTTTTGATTAGTTTTTCTTCACGATTTAACCAAGTTATTTCTAAAAATATTGTTCAAATTGGTTCCCCTAATTCCGGTAGGGTTGCCCTAATTCCGGCCGATAAGAATAAAGATGTGTACTTGAAGTTTTGGCGATATTTTCTCGGCTTACTTCAACTAGAAACTCCCGTGGCTGCTTGTCAAGATATTTGAGATGAAAAAATATGAATCAAGATCCCTGTATTACAACAACTGCGCCCACGATGACAACTGCTGATTTGTTTGCTCAATCGCTCATCTTTGGATATTGCAAAATGGTTCGCATTGTCATTTTGATTGCGGTGGAGAGGGCTTTCATGCATTTCAGATATGCCCACTGTTTCTATGACCCTCAGTGTAACGAGAGTACGACAATAAACACAACAAAAATGCTTGTTTACAGTTTAGTATGGGCTCCAAAATTAGAAACTATACTGCCATGCCGGAATTAGGCACACCAAACGAAAATATAGGCGGACTTTTAGTTGAAGTCGAACTCCGTAATTTGAAACCGTTCAGACTAATTTTCCTCTCAGAACTGAGGTAATCTTTAGAGTTTCATCTATGCCAAAAATCAACATTTCACATACCCTACTTTGCGAGAAAACGCTTCTGTTGCTTTATTACCCAATTCAAAGTACAGTCAAAAGACACACTTGGAGAAATTGAGACTCGACTTACCTTTACAAAAGCTTGGATTTCCCCCCCCCCCCCCCCCCTAAAAAGACGACAGGACGCACACAACAATAGTTTACGAAAGCACACTAATCAATAATTTATCAGATTGTGTCGTTTGTTATTTATTTATAGTTTACGGAGAATAAACAAGTTTCAAAGACAAAGTGGCTGGAATTGGGACCGGCCGGAATTAGGGCAACATACTGTACAGGTAAACAACTACTATGGAAAGATAAATAATTTATCTAAGTACAATGTATGTAGACATGAAGGTTATAGCGATACTTTGTGTTGATAAACGTTGCAATTGTTATGCTAATGTACAACCATGATTTAAAAAGGCTGCTTTGTGTCAGTAACCAATGGATCTCTGGTTGGCACATTAATGTGTCTATTTTTGGGAAGCATTCTCAAAATATTTAATTCACCTCTACAAACAATGGACTCGATTCATGTTACCGTTACATCACAAATTATTAGATTAGTAGTCATACAGCCAGCACATGTCTTCAGATACTTTGGGGTGCTACTATGGAGCACAGTGCTGACCTTAGTGCTTATCGTATTATTAGACTTGAAAGTTCTTAGTGCTTATCGTAGTATTACACTGGTAGTTTTCTTCTTTTTTTTGTGCCCACCCACCCTCCCAGCGGGTCGAGGTTTTCGTGGATTGTAATTCTTTATTGTCTAGATATTTTGAGTTCCTTTACCATTAAACCTCTCCTTGTGCCAAACAATGGGTTTCTTTGTCTTTCTGATTAATATAACACTTTGTGTTACGTCTGGTCATAAAAGTGGAATTACAATATATGACATGGCAGTAAGTATTGCTATACTTATACTATTTCAGAGCTGAAATTACAGGTACAACTTTGGAGTTTTCTATGCAATACAATACAATAACCTTTATTTAAACTCGAATTGAAAAGTAGCAAATACATGCTATAATCTTCGAGAAAAAAAAAACATATGACTGAATAATTAAAATTATCATAAAATTATGACCCGTATGGGCCCATGCATGATTTCCTTTCAAAACCATTTTCAAAAGTCACGTGATGAGGGCTGGACGTGTATGACATGAGCGGGCCGGAAAAAGCTGTCTGGCCCTGCACAAATTTTTCTTGCTGTTTTGCGGTTTGATCTACAAAAAAAATATAATCATATGATAAAAAAACCTATAGCGATACTTACTGTGATGTAACAATTGGGAATCTCTTCTAGATAATTCGTCTGTTGACAATTCCGTAAACGAGATGCAGTCCACTATATACTATTATGATGGATCAATGCTTCCCGGTGAAAACAGTCTCCATGTCCTGTAGGGATCCCTATTGGATGAGTCCACTACTCAAGCTATTACTCAAGAAAATAACTAAATATTATTAATGAAGCAGCAAAAATGTACTGACATTGAACTTCTTAACAACCGAATTTCCAAGATGATTATTGCAAACAGAACGGGTCTTAAGTCTGATGGGATTGGATCTAAAAGATGGTGGAGGAAAATTGACTTAATGTCAAAGAGAAAAGAAACAGTGCAACCCACTCTCGATCAAAGCTTCGTCAATAAACTAAATAACTATTTTGCTGACATCTGTCACGACGCTAACTACACCGAACCCACCCCAATGATTATCGATCAAGATGCTTCCGTTCCTGAGCTCAATGAGACCCAAGTGCAATTCGCACTATTGAAAGTTAAAAGAACGGCTACCGGACCTGACAACATTCCTTACTGGGTTTGGAAAGATTACGCAGACGTTTTTGCACCGGCGATTAAAAAGCAATCTGGAACTTACATGTATCTCTGAAAACCTGCACTTGGCCAAGCTCCTGGAAGGAAGCTAATATCAGCCCCTTTATAGCAAAGATTGAAGCACCCATAAAGTGTCCTGACTATAGGGGAATTAATATCACTCCTGTAATCGCAAGGATCTTTGAGCGGGTTGTCTATAATAACTATGCTAAAGAGAATGTTGAAGCTAACCTGTCTAAGTTGCAATTTGCATATCGCACTGGAGGGAACTGCACAGATGCCCTTATTAGGATGCAGCATTTCACGCTGAAAGGCCTTGATAACACTGACACTTAGCTGTTGGCCTTTGCTAAGGCATTTGATAGTGTCAAACATTGCATACTAAGTGCTAAATTAAAGAATTGGCCCGATTTAAATCCTTTTATTGTTAATTGGTATATAAGTTTTTTACAAAAACGCAAACAAAGAGTCATACATCAAGGAATGACATGTGAATGGAAATACATCAACAAAGGCACAATCCAGGGTAGCGTCAGTGGTCTGTATCTCTCTAATATGTTTATGAATGATCTGGAAATTAGTAATGACAACAAGACGACAGCGTTAGATAAATATGCAGATGATTCGAACTTACAGATTATCATAAGTACATGTAAGACTGCGCCAGATGTATCAGTTCTCACGATCAATCACTTTATGAACTGGACAAACTCAAATGATATGTCTTGTAATCCAACTAAATGTAAATAACTCATTTTTAATAAGAAAGGACACTTATCTCACTTTAATAATATTCCTAACGTACAATATGATGCATTGAAGATACTTGGAGTAATCTTTCAGTCAGACAGTAAATTTTCAAAGCATGTCACTGTTAAACTCAAAGAAGCAAATAAGTGCCTTTTTATTATTAGAACTCTTCGAAAGGAAGGGTGTAGCCAAAAGGAACTCTACCATCTCTTTAAATCACTCATCCTACCTAAATTAACTTACGGTTTATCTGTCTATGGCTCTAGTGAATCCGACCTTACCACAGTACAGCGCTTTCTTAAAAGATGCCATAAGAGAAAGTACTCTTCAGAGCTTATTATTAACATTCATTATCTTTTAGAGAAAAGTGACCGACACATTTTTAATAAAGTTAACTCTATTTCTAATCATCCATTACGATCACTGTTGCCTACGGTTAAGCAGTCCTCTCGAAGGCTTAGAAAACAAACCGCTGTATATCCTAAAGTTAACACAGAGCATTTTAAAGGCAGTTTTGTAAATACATGTAGATATTTTTTTTAGTATAACCTAGTTTCTTAATTCAAGTCTTGTCCTACATGTATTTTATATATCTACATGTATGTATGATTTTACAATAGCTTTTAATATTACCTTCTTATCTCCACTTACATTTTGTAACATCTGATATGTACAATATCAATGTATAATAAAGACATACTATTATTATTATTATTATTATGTCAGACAGGCCAGTCACGCCACATTTGTTGTATTCTGTGGTTGGCAGAAATGAAGTGTGATCTCAGTCAGTTGCTTAAAATGTCACAGGTCAGTGCTTATTCATCACCAAATTACTTTCTTGTTCTTCCAAAATGCAAGCAAACCCTTTCATCGAAGCTTATATGCTCTTAACTTATAAGTCTTAAAAAAGAATTAGGATATGGAAGCAGAATTGAGACTACATGTAGCTGTATTTCATGAGGCCCAAATCGCTAGAAGCCATACAAGTCATACAAACACGTGGGGTTTTTTGCCAACCACATTATAATTATTATATGCAAATATATAAATGACGTTGAAGTGTTTACAAACAATAAGTATCGCTATAGATCGTTTTCACGTGACGTCATAAAAATTCTAAAATCTAAACTAAAGGATCTATAACCCTGTTCTTTTAATGTGATTTAGGTATCGGTATACTCAGTATTCTTTGAAAAGTTTACGTCTATAAGGTGAATCGCTATTGAGTTAGAGTATTTTTAATTTTGTGACAGCCCAGCTCAGCGTGTTTCCTAAATGTCATGGAAACCAATATATTTCTGCCAATTTAAAATGTTAGACTTGATTTAACCTTAAAAGTGATATCTAAAGTGTTTTGAAGCGAATGCTAATCATATTGCTGTGAAAAACAGTTTTATTGGTAGAGTACGTTTTCGGCCGCCATCTTGGTGTACCAAAGAGGTACACCAACATGGCCGCCGCATACAAATTACACTAAATTGTTTGAAAATTATTTGTCCGACAGCTCAATTACGAAGTACTCTTACTAGGTCATTTACATATTGTTATCTCCTCTATAGATAATATTAAAAATATTTTACTAATATCATTTTTTTTCTTGAAGAATTTTTTTTGTGAAGTCAGTGAAAACGATCCATTGACTGAGTTAGGTTGGGCCGGAAGGGAAAATATTTGGCTCTCGGTCATTTTGCCTGTATGTCATGACCTCAAGCCAAATATTTTCCCATCCGGCCCTCCCACTCAGTCAATAAGTACCTAGTATGTTACATAATAAATATACTGTAAAGACCTGTATAAGCTGCACCTTTTTACCCAATATCGGGGGTGCAGCTTATCAGGGGTGCAGCTTATCGGGGGTGCAGCTTATCGGGAACACCTAGAAAGGAGACCCAACATTAACGTAATATTAACATATATTTACATATCATAAACCTGAATGAAGCTTTTATTATGCAATGGTGCATATATTACAATCAGGTTCAAATCGCATCCGATCGTGTAATATACATGTAGCAATTTAAGCATAAATCATTGAAAAGAGAAATGCAATTTGAAAGAATTAAAGATAACTCTTCTAAGACCTACCTACATTTAAGTCTTAACATATTAGAATTTTGTGAATATTTAAATGTGATTAAGCTTATTTACCTTCCAAAACACGCTGATTCGCAGCGCTTGTCAATGTCAAAGCATGCATCTAAACAACCAGGCATTCTTCGCAATTTTACACGTGGGAGATTGGCACTAGTTAATGAAAATCCAAGATGGCAGACCTCAGACCTACTCGTGTAAGTATAGTTTCACCAGAAAACCTTTCTTGCTCTAGCGATTAAAGGAAAGCGGTTCCTTGGAATTGTTGTTAGTTAATGGGGGAATAAACATGGAAGAATTCAGGAGTGATTTAAATGTAAAGACTGCAGGTTAAAACATACACAAGAAATGACAAGGCAAGTTGTAACCATATTCGATCGAATTAATATTTATGATAATCTGATGAAGTTTTTCTTCAAATACGAGCGTTTATGAACTTCAACAAAATATTCTTTTTTTTTTAGAAGTTTGGCATCAAGTACAGGCGTTTATGAACTCAGACAAAAGATTTTATAATATTTATTTTTATTGTTCAAAAAAACGTTTTTCCCCTAAATTCAAGCTTCAAAACTTGGGGTGCGGCTTATACACAAGTCTTTACGGCACATATAAGCTATGTACATGTATAACCTACCATAAAAATTATGTATAATCATTTTCAAAAATATTATTTATTATTTACAAAATGAGCAGCAGTCAGTAGTGACATTTCGTTTCCTCATTTTCTCCAGTTTGAAAGTCCAATGAAGGTTACAATGTACATTTGATATTCTTCCAAAAAAAAACTTTTTCCTAAACTCAAGCTTCTAAACTCAGAGTGCAGCTTATCTGTGAGTATTTATGGAGTCTTGTGGAATTTTCAGGTTTGACTGGTGGCTCAGAAATGCAGTGTCAGTTTATGAGATGGTATGACATACATGTATATAGGTGGCAAGTTTACTTTCAGAATGACAGAAGAAAGAAATTAGGTTTATCGTATGGCTTTCCAGAGGCTCTACCACCCTCTAAAGCTCATTAATGGTTTTAGACTGGACTAAATGACATTTAGACAGGGTTTAATGTCCAGGGGATACCAGGGTCTCTGTGGTGATGTTCACGCTACCCTGGGTCGGAGTCTCTGTCATCTGGGACTCTTAGCTTATTGTTATTGCTTGTTGTTCTGTATTTGGTTCTCAGGTGCTCGTTGCAATCGGCCATGCTGCTTTCCCCTCCCTCCCTTCCCTGTTTCCTTTGTCCTCTTTTATGTGTGACCCAGTGCTCTGGGCTGATTGGTTGTCAAGGTATACTGGCAACCATGCTCACAAGCACTGACCCTGCACTCAGCTCTGGGCACTGAACCTCCAACTAAGTTTTATCATCATTTAGGACTGATGGGTGTCTGTTGTTTATTGAGGAGCTGGTTTATTTAACAACAAGTTTTATTTTCATGCAAATAAATATCCTTAGAAAACCCTCTCCCCACGATAGAGACGTCTGGGCAACAAGCTGGAAAATTCCATACTGATGATGTAGCAGATAGCAACTAATTTATGCATCATTATATCATGGCTATCTCAGAAACCGAAGAGGCAAGAGGCGAACTAAGAGTTGTTGACTATGAGTTTGTTGTCATTGCCCCTACAACGTAGAGCACTGATTTGGCCCAAGCCATTGCTTTAAAGTGCCAAAAACACATCCTAATAGGTTTAGCAGGGGAAAAAGATCACCAACTGCAGAATTTCAAGGATTTCATTGAATAATTTTTTCATGTGTCTCAAAGCAGAAACACAACAGAAAAACCCAGTGAAATCCTCTCACAATGCCTACTAAAAGCAAGCCAAGTACTTTTCAGCTGTCCTCAGACTTAAAGGAGCAGTGTCACGATTCTGATTGGTTGTTATAGACAATGGCAAAATCACGCTATGTCACGCGCCGCTGCAAATTTCTCTTTCGATTGAAATAAATAAAATGCTGCTTTATAAAAATATAACATCAAACCTAACCATATAATACTGAAGTATAGTTTTAAAGCAATTTTGGCTCGAGATATTGTGCAAATACGCCGATGCAAGCGGATTACTCACAGACTTCTACTTCTGTCACATCTTTTGATTTCTTGTCCGCCTGACACATTTTCAAAACTTTGGGCATGAATACTAATCGTGACACTGCTCCTTTAATGATGCCCTCTAGCTCTCTTACAGTGGCTTTTTTGTCCAAAATTAGAGCAGATTTAATTGGAAAACCTATAGAAGAAGCCATACCTACAGGTCCGCAGAATACTTCCGAATGAAATTGTGGGGAAAGTTTGAGCCCTTGGCTTAAAACGTCAGCAGTATTTAACTACCGTGGGCTATAGCCACACTTGAACTTAGGGGAGGGTTGAGTTAGCACTCGGGATTTCACCAATTAGCAGGTAACAAAATGGGTGGGGTACTTGAACCGAGTCAGTAAAACTAATTCAATTAATAACTAGTCAAAGTGAGCATTATTTTCCAAAAGAACAGATCAAATTTAGCTACATGTAGTCTGAAAAACTTTCAATTGGTGAACTTTGGCTCAAAATTGACAATGCTAAAGGCATAAAATATGTCAATTTTCCCATACAAACTCTTATTTTTTAACATTGTCACTCCAAACCATACATTCATTGTAAAATTTTGGAGGGAGAAAGAAAGTTAAATTGCTTATAATTCAGACAAAATTCACTTCAATCACGTCAAACTTGGCACACATGCTAATTTCAACATGCTCTATCATGTCATTTTAGAATTAGAGTAATTCTGATAAACTCGGTCCCAGTCCCCTGCTTGTTTTGTTACCGGCCAATAGCTGTTATTACGGCTGAGCCAAATACCATGAAACGGTCAGCGGTTTCACCCATCTTATCGGGTCATCGACTCGTTTGAGGCTGTTTCAGCTTTGAACTTGTTTGAGTGAAATTTTCCATGAAATATCCTCGTTTTACTCTGCTTTATCATTCCTTTCTCTTCATTCGATGCACTATATAGTAGCGATTGTAAGACGCTGAGTGGCCTAAGGATGGACTAACCGATTTCATAAGGCTGAATGCGAAGAGGAGTTGCATGTACATGTAGTTGTGTGAGTTGTTGACTTTACGGAACCCAAGAAGCTTCTGAAGACAAGGCTTGTAAAAAATTATGTTGAATCGCTCCAGTGGCCAAGGACAGACATGGCTTAACATTTATTCTTGATTTCTTTAGAAAATAATAGTTTAGGGCATCATCTTCTTGGTGATCTCCGTTTAACGTGACTCCATCTCTGTACCATTTTGAAATTGTTGACCCTAAAGCCTCGTTTTCATGAGGGCTGATGGGTGAAACCGCTGACCATTTGCTTATAATTCAATTGAGATGTCACATTGATTTAAATATGCTGAAGCAACTCTACTATACACTCTAATCTACCCTTACATCGACTATGGTATCATGAGTTGGGGTAACACATACACTATCCATCTTACAAAACTTCGTACCTGCCAAAACAAATGTATCAGAAATATATTTTTTGCTTATAAAAGAGAAGACACCTCCCTATTTTAATCTATTACGAATCCTTAAGCTCGACAACATTTTTAAGTCGAAAATAGCGACTTTGACCTTTAAAATTATAAATGGAAAAGATACAGTATGTATTCCTTCTACATTGTATATTCTCAAACACCATAAAAACAGCTGCAACATGTCACACTTATAACACCAGATTTGCTGCTCAGCAAAATTTTAGCAGACCAAAAGCTCGAACCAACTACAATGTATATATGGAATCCATACATTTAGATTTATTTCATCTTCAATTTAGGAGTCAATTGATTATAATATAAAACAGTCAAAATCGTCCTACGCATTTTCAAAACAATACAGTCACTTCTCCTTTCTCAAGCATAAGCTACTGTTAGATTAACAGACATGGGCTTTATTTTCATTATTATTATTATTCACATATCATTGAGTAATCTTTACATTCAAATATTAACATTGCAGGCAGTGGTCAACTCGAAAGCCCTAATGCTACATTGTACTTTGACCATTGCACACAATTGATTTATTAATATATTTTTCTCACTTATATTTACTTCTCATATTCCTTTTCTAATACTCATGAACTGTAATATTTTTTCTTTTTGAACATGTGAAAAATAAATGTGAACTGAACTGATACATCTTACCGCTTAAAAAAAAATATCTAGCATCGTTCGTTGCAATGCGGGGTCGCCTCATTTTCGAGTAAGTAATTAGATACATGCATAAATATTTAAAAGAAGATACCCTGAGGGTGAATATACATGTATTTCAGTGTTTATTGTGAAACTACCTGTACATTGAAATTATTTTTTTATAAATGCTTATTTTTCAATCTACTTTCTCAAACTCATTATTAATTCATGACATAATCAGCCAACCAGGATCTCGTATTAGGTCAGGTGGATGACTTTGGAAACCCAATGAAACGCCAGTTGAAAATCACTAGTGTTTGAGAACTGATTTGAAACACGTGTGATAAAACTGTTCTTAATCTGCATATTCATAAGCCAGTCAAACAAACTCCAACATGAATCAATACTTTTAATCGTAAATTATTTCAAATCAAGGAGCCCTCCATGAAAAGATTTTGAAGCATTTTCTTCAAATCGGATATACATGTAGTTATCACCTACATGTGTCTCAAAGTTAGTTAGGCAGATTCGCCTATGCTCGCCACCGCGGAGGCCAAACAATTTTCCATTATAATAATACACTACATTCAACAACGACTTAGTTGAGCCCTTTCCTAGCAGTCCTATCTTCCAGAACTTTCTCTCCTCTTCTTCAGTCACTGGCTGCTTCTCTTGTTTGGATCGCAATGCGACTCCAGTACGAGTTCCTTCTTTCATTTCAGCATCTAGTATTCTTCTAAAGATTACAAACCTGACAATAACTTACACGACAAAATGTTAGGATACTTATCATTTACAATTTACAAAGAACACTGCAACATTAGATATGCAGTAGAATATTTAAACCCGCAAATGTATAAATACAAATACCTTTTATCTGAAGGATCCAGCGGATTAAAATCCATGCTTGGGTTCTTTTCAACTACGTACCGGCGAATGGCACATACAATCTGGTACAGCGTTTTAGGAGGGTACGGGTCTTTTGAACTCTTTGCAACCTCCTGCACAAATTTCAACATCCAGTAGTTTAGTGTCAATGCGTCCATGTCCGATAAAGGCTGACTAAGTGGCTTAACTTTATGAAAGTCATACTCCTTAAAAAGTCTGCAAACCTCTACCATTCTTCAAAGAGACTACTGCCACCCACTTGTTTTTATATCGAGTAGAGTTCTGTACTGACTTTTCTACACAAAGTTCCTCCTCCTCTGCTGTTTTGGGACAGCAAAACCTTCCCTCCGCCATGGCAAACACAAATATGTAAATTCTACTAGCATGCAGTGATTTTTACATTAAAATGTTGGTTTCATTAAAAACAACATACGTTAATCTAATGATTTATGAATGCAGGTATTGTATTCATGTGAGAAGTTATTTCTCAAACTCGAGCTTTGTTGTTCATCAGGGATTCCAAACACCTCGAAACAATAAAAGCACTCGGGCTACACCCTCATGCTTTCATTGCTCTCAGTGTTTGGAACCCCTGCGCTCGTGCTCTCGTTTGAGAAATATAGCTTCAGAATTTAATTGCAAATTCGTTTGCGCTGCAGCTGGTAACAAATTGCTGTATTTGGTTTATGCAACTCATGTTGCAAATGTGGGTTTATTTCCAGTCTAGAAACACGTACACACTCGGGTTACGACGATGCAACATTTATTCAACCACGTGGTAGGGAATGGTGTGCAAGCTTTCTCACTTTTGCTTGAAACTGAAGAAAAAATGTTGAATGGTTTGTGTTCTGGTCTTGTTCTTAGGTTCAGTCAAGACATTCTGTCTGGGTTTGAAGATGAATCCAAGGTGGGAAGAGGCATGTACTGCATTCTTGAGGCGAAAGTTACTTTTAGCCCGAGTTTTAGTGGACCCATTCTACAAGAGACGGTTGACGGCAAAGAGCATGAGGTAAATCATTTAAATACCGTTCAGAAGAACTCACTGCTTATTGCAGAACTCCAGCACTGAGTGATGGAGAACTCATTGATTTCCTGTTAACTCTAGCCTAAGAACCTGGTCACTAAAATTACCCTTACATCAACGTGGCTAGCTATAGTATGGCTGCCTGTTTTGGCGACCTGACCCAGTAGTTGGCTACTTTTCTACATGGCTATGCAGATACATATGGGTACACACACGTAAAGTACAAGTAATTATTATTTCCATGTGAATGTGATCTTATACAAATTCTACAACCTAAATAATCCCTAACCACTCCAAAAAAAATATATTTTTTTGCTAAACAAGGAGTCCTCACTGGGTGAGGGCTAGAGTTTACTGGTAAACAATAAGTTGTCACTGGATGATTTTGGGCTGGGTGTTACTATGTCAGTGTTGAATATGCCCCTGACATCTTGATAATTATTTTAAGTAAACACGGTGGAATTATTGCAAGGGACAAAGTGTTTGGTAGCTCAATTCAAAGAAAAAAGTATGTTTAATTAGTTTCCTATATGCAAGCCTTATTGTTTTGTGGACCAATCAGATTCTAGTTTCCATATCCTGGAAATGTTACATTTATAAGGAATTCAGACAATACATCTTAACCACCAGCTAATCACAGGAGACCGTTCCCATGCTTGATTGAGACCAGACTAATTTGTAGATTTCATATTCAACATGAAAAATCTAACAATTGCTGTGATTGGAGCAAAAAAGCCAACAATCCTGACTTCAATGTCTGCATATTGGAAACTAATTAAGCACTGGTTGAGCAGACGTCAATTTCTTGTACAAATTTATGAGAGTTAAAAGATACATGTATGTCTGCACATCAGGCTAAGTGTTTGGGTGGTTTCCCTGCAGCAGTCAGCCTCCATTTATCCCCTTTCTGCTGTAATCACTGGCAGGGAAAAGGTCAGCCTCTGCTCCCAGTCGCAACTTTGTTCATTTTGCAGACGTTAGTGTTACTAAGCGATAAAAAAAAATTTGTATAGAGGCTCACTTATCAGTGAGCAGTACAAGTAATTTTAACTCAACACACAGTTCTCGAAAAGCTAGTTTATAATCAATTGGAGTCGTTTCTTGAAAAAAATAACAATCTTTAACTACCAATTTGGCTTTAGAAAAGGGCATTCAACAGAACAGGCAATCCTTGAAATTACTGACAATTTGAAAACTGCAATAATTATTGACAACAAGGAGACCACATGGTCTATTTTTAGATTTCTCCAAAGCTTTAGACACAGTTAATCATAAAATTCTCCTTGCAAAATTTTATAAATATGGAATACGTGGCACACCCTTATCTTGGTTTATTTACTGATTATTTGAACAATCGTCAACAATATGTCAGAATAGGAAACACTGACTCGCATACACTTTGGATGACCCAGTTGCAACTTTGTTCATAAGAATAGAAATTTATCTGTCTATGCACTGGAGGAGTTTGAATGTGAGGGACCATCATTTTACCGAAAATAAATTTCAACTGATTGTGTTTTAGTTCGAGCTGGCAAGTCGAGTCTTCTTTCTTCCCTGTCTTCTAGGTGAGGGAGAACAAGAGGGTTAAAATTCATTTAAATCACTTGAACTAATCACCAGAGAACAACAAAGCCACCAACTACTCTTCAGACAATTTATATTTACTTTATCGTAAATTCCCATACAAAGCCTTATAGTTTTCAACACACAAATTAAGCCTGGGCTTTTTTTTTTTTTTTGTTTTTTTTTTTTTTTTGTGGGGGGGGGGGGGGGGGAAGTGGGCAAAGCATGCATTAGTAAAAACAATCTTGCACCATATGTCTTTGGAATAAAAATGATTGCATCTTGGAAAAGTTAACCCCACCCCCACTAATGATCCATCCCTAAGTTGCAGTGGCTCTCATTCACACTGCCCATTCAAACTTGTATAGTAAAACTACTTTTAGGGGACTGGCGCTAAGTAGAGAAGAGAAGAGAAATTAACTTTCTATTCGTCAGATTTATGTCTCAATGTCTGCATGAGCTGGAGGGTTATTAGGCTCGGTTTCAGCCGTGGTGGTGTAATTTCTCCAAAGCCTCCCCCAACTTACGGCTGGGCATGTGGTCAACAGGCCATATCTGTGACGTCTAATAAAATTCAATAATATTTAAAATGTAATGTGTACATTTTGACAGCACGGTGCTCCGTCTATCGTTAACTTTCCAAAAAAATTACCTCTGGAAAACTTTCCGAAACTGAGCGAGACATGGTTCTCAAAATCGAACACCATCTAATATTTAGAAAACAGGATGACATTTGTTTGTTGTTGTTAGAGTGTCCAATAGAAAAGTCAGATCAGAGTCAAACGAAAAGACTCCATACATGTTAGTATCTTACGAAGAGCTCAGTTTGCAAGTGATACCGAGTTGAATGTTCTCTGTCAGACAACAACATTATATTTTTCAAACCCAAAAAGGAACTACATGTACATACATACATGTTTTATTGAAAGCTCCCAACGGGGCTTTTCAGCTTCAATTTACAATGATATTAAAAGTGTTATAACTATAAATAAGTACATGCACTAATAAAAAATATTTAAAATGTAAAAATTTAAAAATATAGAAGACAAACCTATGACTTAATGCAAACCTAAAAAATGAGAAAGCGAGAATTTTTTTAAACTGTTTCTTAAAAGTGCAAGGATTAGTAATATCCTTCAAACTGTCATCCCTGTTATAATTCCATACATGTATGTTTACAGTCTGATCTACATGTATAATAAGTATTAAAAGATATTTGCCCTGTGGCAGTTCTAAAGAGCATCCGAATGTTGAGATTTTTACTTCCTCGGGTCGCGTGATCATGACTGTACTCTAAATTGTTTAGAGAAATAATGGCTTTGATAAGCAGGTGCCATACCCTCTTGACATTATAGTGTCTCTACAAAGCAATAATATTGTTGTTCTACTGTGAGGACCAGTGTGTGTTGTGTATCTGTACATCAGATGTTCAGTGTAGGTGTACTGTAGTCTGATTCTCAGTATCAGTGTGATTCTATACCTGCATTGAGGACCTGTGTGTTATGTATCTGTACATGAGATGTTCAGTGTAAGTGTACTGTAGTTTGATTCTCAGTATCAGTATGATTCTACACCTGCATTGTGAGGATCTGTGTGTGTTATGTATCTGTACATGAGATGTTCAGTGTAAGTGTACTGTAGTTTTATTCTCGGTATCAGTGTGATTCTACACCTGCATTGTGAGGACCAGTGTGTGGTATGTATCTGTACATCGGATGTTCAGTGTAAGTGTACTGTACTTTGATTCTCAGTATCAGTGTGATTCTACACCTGCATTATGAGGACCGGTGTGTGTTATGTATAATTATGTACATCAGATGTTCGGTGTAAGTGTACTGTACTTTGATTCTCAGCATCAGTGTGAATGTATACAAAATGTACCTGCATTGCGAGGACCGGTGTGTGACGTTGTGTATATGTACATGAGATGTTCAGTGTAAGTGTACTGTAGCTTGATTCTCAGTATCAGTGTGAGTACATGTATATACCTGCATTGCGAGGACCGGTGTGTGGTATGTATTTGTACATGAGATGTTCAGTGTAAGTGTACTGGAGATTGATCCTCAGTATCAGTGTGATTCTATACCTGCATTGTGAGGACCTGTGTGTGGTATGTACAGTACAGCCTGGATGTATGTTAACATTTACACGCGTGTAATGCGCGTGTACAAAATTAATTTACTACACGCATTTGAGTGTATTACACGCGTGCACTACACTCGTGTATTACACGCAAAATGCGTGTAGTTTTCTTTTGTTATACAGTTATTGTCAAAAATCAATTCGGCATGAAATTGTTTGTAACCTGCTACTCCAGCTCTGTCTCTAGATCTTCGAGCGGTTTCAATTACACCAACGGTTTCCGCCAAAACGTAATAAATTATGCTGAAGAGTGAAGGAAACTTTTGATTGTCTGCTCCACATTCAATCTTCAATTCACGTAATAAACGTTCGATCAAACTTGCGCTAAAGTAAAAACTTTCAAAACGTTTGATTCTGTAAGCATCTCTATTACAAAAATCAATTCGGCATGAATAATTGTTTGTAACCTGCAACTCCCAAACTCTGTGTTCCGATATGAGCCATCTCTTTGAGCGGTTTCAATTACCAAAGGTTTCGCCAAAACTTAATAATGCTGAAGGAAACTTTTGATTGTTCCACATTCACTCTGCAATTCACGTAATACTTTCTCAAACTACTCTTGTGGACAACCTAATCGTTGCTGCTCGCAACAGAAACATGAAGTTCCTTTCACTTTGACGGCCATTTTGACTTTTCATCAGTGTCGATCGTGAGCATTTTCATGTTGTAGTTCTTACATGAAAGAAACCGCTAATAAACTCTTCTGAGAATTTTCAAGCTCAAAGTTTTGTTGCGAAGTTGAGTAAGTCAATGCACCCTGGTCGCCCGTCCCAGCCAAATGAACTCATGAATAATAATCCTTCAGCCTTCCAGATCTTTGTAAAAGTCGTTGCATAAAGTTTTCAAGTAAATTCGGACCATGCATGCAGTTATCGAAATATCGTGAGCCGTAAAATAAACAAAACAACGGCTGCTCGCTTAGTTCCCAGACCGGCGGTGCTTGACTGAGCGCAAAGCATAACACCAAATAAAATTTTGCTTCAGTGTAGTTTCACATTTACAGTAGATTCTTGTCTTGTTACTGGTATTAAAAGGTTTCGGCAGAAGTCATTGTAAATGTTTGCGTATTAAAATCTCAACTCTTCTGAATTTCCACGTGCAATCAGTCAGGCGTGAACGCGTCAGTCAGAATTTTTACTGAACATCAACAGAGTTTTGAAGCAACGTTTGTCATATTGAAAGACGTGCAAAAACTTCTATACTCTTACCAGAAAACTTCTACTGGGAAAGTGCAATTCCTTTTGAATTAAAAGAGCTTTTATTAATGCATCGGATCAGATCAGTCAGTTCGCGTAAATGGAAATTAATTGCGCCACCGCGGTATTTGTGTCAGAAATGAGACACGCGTCTGGCTGTTTTAGAGTGTCAAACAACGGCGCCGTTGAAGTGTTAAACGCTGTGTATTTAATCGAGCTGAGAAGTTAAAGCTTTTTGTAGATGGCGGTGTAGCGTGCCGAGTTTGAAGAAATACTGTTTTAGAGTGTCAAACAACGGCGCCGTTGAAGTTTAAACCAGACGAAGAATAAAACGTTGCTGTGTATTTAATCGAGCTGAGAAGTTAAAGCTTTTTGTTAATGGCGGTGTAGCGTGCCGAATTTGAAGAAATACTATTTTAGAGTGTCAAACAACAGCGCCGTTGAAGTTTAAACCAGACGAAGAATAAAACGTTGCTGTGTATTTAATCGAGCTGAGAAGTTAAAGCTTTTTTGTAGATGGCGGTTTAGCGTGCCGAGTTTGAAGAAATACTGTTTTAGAGTGTCAAACAACGGCGCCGTTGAAGTTTAAACCAGACTAAGAGTAAAACGTTGCTGTGTATTTAATCGAGCTGAGAAGTTAAAGCTTTTTGTTATTGGCGGTGTAGCATGCCGAGTTTGAAGAAATACTATTTTAGAGTGTCAAACAACAGCGCCGTTGAAGTTTAAACCAGACGAAGAATAAAACGTTGCTGTGTATTTAATCGAGCTGAGAAGTTAAAGCTTTTTTGTAGATGGCGGTTTAGCGTGCCGAGTTTGAAGAAATACTGTTTTAGAGTGTCAAACAACGGCGCCGTTGAAGTTTAAACCAGACTAAGAGTAAAACGTTGCTGTGTATTTAATCGAGCTGAGAAGTTAAAGCTTTTTGTTATTGGCGGTGTAGCATGCCGAGTTTGAAGAAATACTATTTTAGAGTGTCAAACAACAGCGCCGTTGAAGTTTAAACCAGACGAAGAATAAAACGTTGCTGTGTATTTAATCGAGCTGAGAAGTTAAAGCTTTTTTGTAGATGGCGGTTTAGCGTGCCGAGTTTGAAGAAATACTGTTTTAGAGTGTCAAACAACGGCGCCGTTGAAGTATAAAGTTTTTAGCTGATGTTCTACACTTTAGTCCAATGCTAATATGGCTAAGTGTCGAAAATGTTCATTCGCGAACCGGTATTGTTGAGCTACGTATTCTTCAGAAGTTATTATCTGGAGTTCAACGAGTTAATGAGGCACTGAGGTGCGTGTAGTTCCGTGCGTGTAGTACACTTAAAGTGCGTGTAATTACACTCAGTTCGTGTAATTACACTCAGTTGAGTGTAGTACACGCGCGGAATTGCGCGCGCGTTACACGCAAAATGTGTTAACATACATCCAGGCTGTACTGTATTTGTACATGAGATGTTCAGTGTAAGTGTTCTGTAGTTTTATTCTCAGTATCAGTGTGAGTATATACCTGCATTGTGAGGACCAGTGTGTGGTATGTATTTGTACATGAGATGTTCAGATGAGAAGTGCAAAAATGGGATTTTTTAAAATCAATATCTTTTGAGTGATTTCTATACCATTAAGAAGAGAAACCCTAAAAGTATTCATAACAAGTATGCAACATTGCATTTGTGCCACGCCCACTCACTGGGGGGTATGCCATGTTGGGGTTCAAGAAATAGAGAAAAACCACTTATCAAGACATAAACTTCATGACAATCTACCCAGGAGACCACAATTAAATCAGTGCACTTACACATATATGTTGGTAGCCACCAAGTCTAGCTTTTACTAGAAATTGATAATTCCAACTTTTGAATACTACTTCTGTATTTTATTCTGGAAAAAAGATTCTACAGGTACTATTGTAATGTCCATCACAAAATGGTAAGGTTTTTTCTTAGTAGCATCTCAGACAAGATTCAACTCTGTTAGTTATATTACTTCTGCTGCTCTTTTAGTTTGTTAGGTGCATCATTTCAGTCATTATTATTTTAGTTCAACTTAGTTCTTTATTTAGCAAAAAAGGTCAAAAGATATGTAATGTCCGTCACGTAATGTCCGTCACAAATGCTAGGCCAAAGAGAGATAAAAGAAGTAGATAGTTAAGAATCAGACCAATATAATTCTTAGTTATAAAAGACTTTAAAATGTTGCTAGTCAGGATAAGTTTTGACAATATACTTGTAATATCAAAAAAATGGAAGGTTACCATGGTAACAGGTGGAAAATCACCTCAACATCCTCCTCAAAAGTCACAAAATGGTTCAGCTAATTTTATGTGACTAAAAGATTACTGGGAGTGCATGTAACTTTATAAAATTCTAAACTTTTCTTTGCTTTTTGAGTTCTTTGAACAACTTCTCAATTTCAGTTTGCTTTGGAACAACAAAAGGACCAATGTTCAGCAGAGTAATTGGCCCATAGAACACACACAAGTTGTGGACATTGTCAATGTCATCACATCTGGGCCAATCAAAATGGTTTGCACCAACTCTGTGCAGGAACTTGAACTGGCTATAATCACTGCAGAGTGCTCAACCGATGTAATAATTCTCTACAGTCTACTGGTTGTATGACATTTTTATTTATTTATTATAATTTTTTATTTTTATTTTTTTAAACAATATTTGGGCTTTACGTTTGCCCCAAGAGCTCTAAGCTCATCGTGGGGGCTCACATGAATTAATTTATACAATGTTCACCACGAAGAAGCACAGAACAAACACAACGAGAAAGGAAATAGAAATAAATAAAAACTAAATAAATAAAAACATTTGGTGGCAATGGGTGCAGAATACGAAGATGTAAATCTAGGAACATGATCTTTCTGTATGCAGAGATACAGATTTGACTTATCATTGGACTGTGGCCAACAAGGCACCTTGCATACATGCAAGTGAAAACTCCACAGTCATAGTCATTCAGATGGATCAATGGCTTTGAATTTGCTTTTCCTTTGAAATTGTCTCCTCTTTCTTTTTCTTTATAACTTGTACCTTTCTGTGTCAAGCTTTAGCTTTGCTTGACACATTCTTTGCCTTTCAGCATCTGTTTTGGCCATTTAAATTTAACTAATCAACTAACTGAACACTGCAGTGTAAAGCATGTACTTACAGAGCACTGAGAAATGCCAGAAAAGAGAAAAAAACTGGTCAGTCATGGTTTATGCATTTACAGAATGCTCTGAGCATACTTTGAAAGCAAAACAGCTGACCAACTTGAAACATTACTAATTTATGAAGGTAAAATGAAGAATAAACTGAAGAAATTTGATTTTATGTGGTGTTTACTATTACTTGACAAGTGATAGTTTATAATGACCACAAATAAAGATAAAATATTGTTTAAAATTATTTTTAATTTTATTTGTACTTATAAATGTTCAATTCACAGAGTGTAATGTCCGTCACGTTTTTTGTAATGTCCCTCACGCTAAATATATACCTTTTTTTTTTAATGGAATAAATTTGTGAGAAATCTAAGTCTTCAATAAGAAACATTCACTTATGGTCAAATACAAAAAAATACTTGTTTGCTTAAAACTTCTCACAATTCACAGGAATTTAACTTTAAAATTCAAAATCCAAATCGATGGTAGTTTTAGCTGTAATGTCCATCACGGTCCTTTCAGTTAAAAAAAACAGGCAGCTAGGAATAGCTACTGTAAAATATATTTTAACAAGTTAGAGAGAAGGCTCTAAGGCAGTTGTATTTAAACATAAAATGTAAAATTACGCAAGTTGTGTATAGAACAGAAGTCTATTTAGGTCAAAAATGTTCTCTGGGTGTAATGTCCGTCACAGTGGAATGGCCCACTGTAGTTTGATTCTGTAAGTGTTCTGTAGTTTGATTCTCAGTATCAGTGTGATTCTATACCTGCATTGTGAGGACCTGTGTGTGTTATGTATCTGTACATGAGATGTTCAGTGTAAGTGTACTGTAGTTTGATTCTCAGTATCAGTGTGATTCTATACCTGCATTGTGAGGACCGGTGTGTGTTGTATGTATATGTGACCCTCCATGCGAAAACCCGTCTTAACGAAACTGGCGTTTGAATGGATTTCAACGCATTCTCAATGCATTCTCAATGCATTGCAATGCATTGGAAATGTTTCTCAACGCGTTGTCAACTTTTCACAACGATCTGAAATAACGTTGAAATGCTTTCCTAAAGTTCTGGAATGCATTGTCAACGTTTTACAACGATCTGATATAACATTGAAATGCATTCGTAATGTTTGATAATGTTTGCTTTGGAACAACAAAAGGACCAATGTTCAGCAGAGTAATTGGCCCATAGAACACACACAAGTTGTGGACATTGTCAATGTCATCACATCTGGGCCAATCAAAATGGTTTGCACCAACTCTGTGCAGGAACTTGAACTGGCTATAATCACTGCAGAGTGCTCAACCGATGTAATAATTCTCTACAGTCTACTGGTTGTATGACATTTTTATTTATTTATTATAATTTTTTATTTTTATTTTTTTAAACAATATTTGGGCTTTACGTTTGCCCCAAGAGCTCTAAGCTCATCGTGGGGGCTCACATGAATTAATTTATACAATGTTCACCACGAAGAAGCACAGAACAAACACAACGAGAAAGGAAATAGAAATAAATAAAAACTAAATAAATAAAAACATTTGGTGGCAATGGGTGCAGAATACGAAGATGTAAATCTAGGAACATGATCTTTCTGTATGCAGAGATACAGATTTGACTTATCATTGGACTGTGGCCAACAAGGCACCTTGCATACATGCAAGTGAAAACTCCACAGTCATAGTCATTCAGATGGATCAATGGCTTTGAATTTGCTTTTCCTTTGAAATTGTCTCCTCTCTTTCTTTTTCTTTATAACTTGTACCTTTCTGTGTCAAGCTTTAGCTTTGCTTGACACATTCTTTGCCTTTCAGCATCTGTTTTGGCCATTTAAATTTAACTAATCAACTAACTGAACACTGCAGTGTAAAGCATGTACTTACAGAGCACTGAGAAATGCCAGAAAAGAGAAAAAAACTGGTCAGTCATGGTTTATGCATTTACAGAATGCTCTGAGCATACTTTGAAAGCAAAACAGCTGACCAACTTGAAACATTACTAATTTATGAAGGTAAAATGAAGAATAAACTGAAGAAATTTGATTTTATGTGGTGTTTACTATTACTTGACAAGTGATAGTTTATAATGACCACAAATAAAGATAAAATATTGTTTAAAATTATTTTTAATTTTATTTGTACTTATAAATGTTCAATTCACAGAGTGTAATGTCCGTCACGTTTTTTGTAATGTCCCTCACGCTAAATATATACCTTTTTTTTTTAATGGAATAAATTTGTGAGAAATCTAAGTCTTCAATAAGAAACATTCACTTATGGTCAAATACAAAAAAATACTTGTTTGCTTAAAACTTCTCACAATTCACAGGAATTTAACTTTAAAATTCAAAATCCAAATCGATGGTAGTTTTAGCTGTAATGTCCATCACGGTCCTTTCAGTTAAAAAAAAACAGGCAGCTAGGAATAGCTACTGTAAAATATATTTTAACAAGTTAGAGAGAAGGCTCTAAGGCAGTTGTATTTAAACATAAAATGTAAAATTACGCAAGTTGTGTATAGAACAGAAGTCTATTTAGGTCAAAAATGTTCTCTGGGTGTAATGTCCGTCACAGTGGAATGGCCCACTGTAGTTTGATTCTGTAAGTGTTCTGTAGTTTGATTCTCAGTATCAGTGTGATTCTATACCTGCATTGTGAGGACCTGTGTGTGTTATGTATCTGTACATGAGATGTTCAGTGTAAGTGTACTGTAGTTTGATTCTCAGTATCAGTGTGATTCTATACCTGCATTGTGAGGACCGGTGTGTGTTGTATGTATATGTGACCCTCCATGCGAAAACCCGTCTTAACGAAACTGGCGTTTGAATGGATTTCAACGCATTCTCAATGCATTCTCAATGCATTGCAATGCATTGGAAATGTTTCTCAACGCGTTGTCAACTTTTCACAACGATCTGAAATAACGTTGAAATGCTTTCCTAAAGTTCTGGAATGCATTGTCAACGTTTTACAACGATCTGATATAACATTGAAATGCATTCGTAATGTTTGATAATGCTTTGTCAACTTTCCACAACGATCCGATAAAACATTGAAACGCATTTGTAATGTTCGACAACGCTTTGTCAACTTTTCACAACGGTCTGATAGAACATTTAAACGCATTGGTAATGTCTGAGAATGCTTTGTCAACTTTCCATAACGATCCGATAAAACGTTAATTTAGAATTCGTAATGTTTGACAACATGCCTTTTTGTGATCACCTTTTCACAACGATCTGATGGGATGTTCAAAACATTTCGCATTCATATAAATGTTTATTTGTTTATTTAAGTTTCGTTTGGAATTAAACTGATTTAGCCGATCGTCAATCAAACGCAGAGTTTTCTCATACGAATTTTCTCATGGGATTTGAATTTTTTAAATATTATCCCAAAGAAATTCAGCCCCCAAATCGAAAGGTTTGCTGTGAGTTACTGGAGTGTTGATAATGACCGTTCTTATTTGGTGTGCCGGATGTGTATCCACAACCTGACAAAGTGATTTTCTGTGACTGAATGGAATTCCACAAGATGTCAGAACGAGGAGAGCTCATGTAACCCCCAGCAAATTTTACCACATTGTTAATAAAGTAGATGAATGAAATAAAACAATTGCTTTGAAAAATCATTTATTAGACAAAGGATATACCTACATGTACTTACTAGAATCATAGTTAAGTTGAATGCTGCCTTGTGTTTTCAAGAAACACTATGAACTTGAATTGAATTCTCTGTCTGTCTGGATTTTGACACAACAAAACTGGGGTGCGGGAACTGAGTTTTTATTGCATTGTAGTTCCTAAAGCACCACAGCTTCTCAACTTTATCTTCAAAGTGAAATGTTTACTAAATAAAATACTCTAGTTCTTTCTATTAATTTAAATCCGTTTTCAAAGGTGCTGAAGTTGCCGCAGTGCATAATGTGTGAAGTTTTCCGCGAACTGATTTTAAAATGGCAAGGAAAAAATATTACCATGACAAATTAATATCAGTCAATTCATCCCTAAAACAAACTTGGTCAATAATTAAATCAGTCATTTAAAAAAAACAATCCAATTTCAATCCAAAATCTTTTATGAAAGATTCAAACGGTGAATATACTGACCCAACAAAAATAGCAACAAACTTTAATCACTTCTTTACTAACATTGGCCCATCACTGGCTAAGAACATTACTAAAACTAATGCAGATTTTAAAACACACATGTTACAAATGTAGGTTCCTATGCCAACAGTATATTCTTCACTCCAACAACCCCAGATGAAATCTCTTCAATAGTCACTTCCTTAAAAAATAGTAGAAGTGAAGGTTGTGATGGCATTTGTATTGAACCTATCAAATTTTCAATTGACTTACTTGCATCTCCTTTATCTGAAATGTGTAATTCATCTCTTTGTAGTGGTGAATTCCCTGATAAACTTAAGATCGCCAAAGTAATACCTATCTATAAAAATGATGAAGTAAGTTACTTTTCAAATTACAGACCTATCTCTATTTTATCTACTTTTTCCAAAATTCTGGAAAAGGTTGTCTATGTTAGACTATCGAACTTTCTTACTAAATTTAGTGTCTTGAATTCTCACCAATATGGCTTTAGAAAAAAGCATTCAACATATATGGCTATCCTTGAATTAGTTGATCAAATTCATCAAGCCTTCGAAAATAATGAATTTACAATAGGTATTTTTATCTACCTTAAAAAGGCATTTGACACTGGATCACACTATTTTATTAAATAAGCTTGAATTTTATGGAATTAGAGGTACACCTTTAAACTGGTTCAAAAGTTATCTGAGTAATAGACACCAGTATGTTGTAATTAATAACTTTAACTCTCCACTCATGAACATTAGTTGTGGAGTACCACAAGGTTCAGTATTAGGGCCCCTTCTTTTTCTTTTATATATAAACGACTTATTCCACAGCTCCAAACATTTATCATTTGTTCTCTTTGCTGACGATACCAATATTTTTTACGGTCACAAAAACATTGCTAATCTAGTGAATATCTTAAACAATGAGCTTATCCATGTTGCATCTTGGTTTAATGCTAATAAATTAACCCTTCACCCTGATTTGACCAAGTTCATAATATGTTTTCCTACCAAAAAGAAAGTAAATTTTAATGACATCATTATTTCTATCAATGGTAATACAATTAATAGAACTGAATGTACTAAATTCTTAGGAGTGATTATCCATCAAAACTTATCATGGAAACCCCACATTCATTCCATTACTAATAAGATTTCCAAAGCCATTGGTATAATTACTAAATCACGTAAATATTTGGCTTTTAATTTTCTCAAAGTTTTATATAATTCACTCATTTTACCATACCTACAATACTGTACCCTTATTTGGGCTTCTAACTTATCCCACACATATTGAACCTATCTTTTTATTGCAGAAAAAGGTAATTGGTATCATTACTCATTCCTCCCCTCATACTCACACTAAACCTTTATTCGATAAGCTCAAAATACTAACCATCCATGATATTCATAAGTTCCAGATTTCATGCTTTGTTTTTTCTCACATCAATAACCTCTTACCTGATTCTCTATCTGCCCTTTTCAATTTTAATTTAAAAATCCATGATCACTTTACAAGACAGAGTTCTAATCTACATTACCTTTTTTTTTAAATATAAATTCTCAATCCGTTCACAAGGACCCAAAATCTGGAATGGTCTACCTACATCTTTCCGTGAATCACTAAAATCTTTTAATTATAAAATGAAATTAAAATCTCACTTCTTGTCTTATTGATTACTAGTTATATAAGTAATTGATGAACTGCCTTTCTGTATGTGTGCAATATGTTTAATTAATTATATATATAGCTATATATTCTTTTTTTGCTTTGTAACTTGTCAACTTATAATCCTGTAAACTAGTGGTTTTTTTTTATGTTTTGTATGTACATGTAGCTAGTACTGTAACACTTAAAACTGCGTGTCCATCTTTTAATACTATTTCGTTATCTATATTTATACATAACAGCACCCTGACCCTTTGCCATATAAGCCTCTGGCTTCAGCTTTTCTTTATTGATTTTCATGTAAAAATTGTGCTTTAATTACAAATACAATAAATTATTACTATTATTATTATTGATTAGCTAAGCGTAATGTTTGCCGCTTTGAAAATTCGCTACAGACAAATTAAAATAATGTTCTGGATGATTTTGATTTTACTTCGTGAACAGTTTGCATGTTCTGCAAAAAGTGCTGGAGTCTCTCAAATCTCTCAGATGTGAAGTTTTGGATTTGTTGACAATATTATAATTTGCGTGCCGTGACTCGTGAGATTGCACAAACAACTTCTTTTTTAGCTTTATACCCAAAGTATTCTGGATATGTGACCACTTCTTGAAATATCTGAATATTTCTCCAGGATTCGTTGAATTTTAGTCTTTCAATAAGCACATTAAAGAACGAGACTCCAACCAATCAAACTTCACAAAATGTGACCTTTACGGAAGCACAATATTATTAAACACAAATTGGATTAAGGAATGTTACGAGAAGAAAACAACATAAAGAAGTTATCAGGGCTCATTTTTGGATATCTCACGCGAACTTCAATCTGAAAGAGCCCGTGTACAAGCCGCACATGGACTTTAGGGAGAAAAAAAACACTCTTAGTCCAAATGTAATTGGAAAAACCCTGCGGCTTATAGGCGGTCTTTTACGGTATGCTAATTACACGCCATATGTCAATCATAAACGAGACGAAGACAAGGGAGAACGAACAAAACGCCAGTGTTTGAAGCAAAGATAACTTTATTACTACAAAATAGTCTTAAACAAAATTACGCCGTGAAAAGTCGACATGTCAGTATTACTTGACTGTATAAGAATATGAGAGAAGTTTCTACATTGCCCTTTTGTGATATGAATGCTTAATTCTGGATTGCTTGCCAGTTCGATTATCTTATCAACACGATTGCCGAATGAGCGCCAGTGGTGTACGTTGCCAAATTTAATGTCGTATAAGTACGAAAAATGAACGCCAATGATTTGGAAATGATTTGGAATGGTTGACAAATGATTTACAACGCTTATTGAATGAATGGCAACGATTTGGTAATGATTTGGAATGCTTGCCAAATGTTCCACAACGCTTACCGAATAAATGCCAACGATTTGAAAATGATTTGAAATGGTTGCCAAATGTTTTACAACGCTTATCGAATAAATGCCAACCGTTTTGAAATGATTTGGAATGGAGTACAGATTCATTGTAATGTTTTAGAATGGTTTATGAACTCGTTGGTAACGATATCCAATGCACTGGGAATGTTATGAAATTCATTCCCAACGGTCAAAAATGCATTAAAATGGAAAACTGACATCTAGCTGATTTACTTAAGCCGGGTTTTCGCATGGAGTGTCACATATCTACAACAGATGTTCAGTGTAAGTGTACTGTACTTTGATTCTCAGTATCAGTGTGATTCTATACCTGCATTGTGAGGACTAGTGTGTATTATATATATACATGTACATCAGATGTTCAGTGAAAGTGTACTGTAGTTTGATTCTCAGTATCTGTGTGAGTATATAGCTGCATTGTGAGGACCAGTGTGTGGTATGTATTTCTACATCAGATGTTCAGTGTAAGTGTACTGTAGTTTGATTCTGTAAGTGTTCTGTACTTTGATTCTCAGTATCAGTGTGATTCTATACCTGCATTGTGAAGACCGGTGTGTGTTTTGTATCTGTACATCAGATATTCAGTGAAAGTGTACTGTAGTTTGATTCTCAGTATCAGTGTGATTCTATACCTGCATTGTGAGGACCGGTGTGTTGTATGTATTTGTACATGAGATGTTCAGTGTAAGTGTACTGGAGATTGATTCTCAGTATCAGTGTGATTCTATACCTGCATTGTGAGGACCTGTGTGTGGTATGTATTTGTACATGAGATGTTCAGTGTAAGTGTTCTGTAGTTTTATTCTCAGTATCAGTGTGAGTATATACCTGCATTGTGAGGACCAGTGTGTGGTATGTATTTGTACATGAGATGTTCAGATGAGAAGTGCAAAAATGGGATTTTTTAAAATCAATATCTTTTGAGTGATTTCTATACCATTAAGAAGAGAAACCCTAAAAGTATTCATAACAAGTATGCAACATTGCATTTGTGCCACGCCCACTCACTGGGGGGTATGCCATGTTGGGGTTCAAGAAATAGAGAAAAACCACTTATCAAGACATAAACTTCATGACAATCTACCCAGGAGACCACAATTAAATCAGTGCACTTACACATATATGTTGGTAGCCACCAAGTCTAGCTTTTACTAGAAATTGATAATTCCAACTTTTGAATACTACTTCTGTATTTTATTCTGGAAAAAAAGATTCTACAGGTACTATTGTAATGTCCATCACAAAATGGTAAGGTTTTTTCTTAGTAGCATCTCAGACAAGATTCAACTCTGTTAGTTATATTACTTCTGCTGCTCTTTTAGTTTGTTAGGTGCATCATTTCAGTCATTATTATTTTAGTTCAACTTAGTTCTTTATTTAGCAAAAAAGGTCAAAAGATATGTAATGTCCGTCACGTAATGTCCGTCACAAATGCTAGGCCAAAGAGAGATAAAAGAAGTAGATAGTTAAGAATCAGACCAATATAATTCTTAGTTATAAAAGACTTTAAAATGTTGCTAGTCAGGATAAGTTTTGACAATATACTTGTAATATCAAAAAAATGGAAGGTTACCATGGTAACAGGTGGAAAATCACCTCAACATCCTCCTCAAAAGTCACAAAATGGTTCAGCTAATTTTATGTGACTAAAAGATTACTGGGAGTGCATGTAACTTTATAAAATTCTAAACTTTTCTTTGCTTTTTGAGTTCTTTGAACAACTTCTCAATTTCAGTTTGCTTTGGAACAACAAAAGGACCAATGTTCAGCAGAGTAATTGGCCCATAGAACACACACAAGTTGTGGACATTGTCAATGTCATCACATCTGGGCCAATCAAAATGGTTTGCACCAACTCTGTGCAGGAACTTGAACTGGCTATAATCACTGCAGAGTGCTCAACCGATGTAATAATTCTCTACAGTCTACTGGTTGTATGACATTTTTATTTATTTATTATAATTTTTTATTTTTATTTTTTTAAACAATATTTGGGCTTTACGTTTGCCCCAAGAGCTCTAAGCTCATCGTGGGGGCTCACATGAATTAATTTATACAATGTTCACCACGAAGAAGCACAGAACAAACACAACGAGAAAGGAAATAGAAATAAATAAAAACTAAATAAATAAAAACATTTGGTGGCAATGGGTGCAGAATACGAAGATGTAAATCTAGGAACATGATCTTTCTGTATGCAGAGATACAGATTTGACTTATCATTGGACTGTGGCCAACAAGGCACCTTGCATACATGCAAGTGAAAACTCCACAGTCATAGTCATTCAGATGGATCAATGGCTTTGAATTTGCTTTTCCTTTGAAATTGTCTCCTCTCTTTCTTTTTCTTTATAACTTGTACCTTTCTGTGTCAAGCTTTAGCTTTGCTTGACACATTCTTTGCCTTTCAGCATCTGTTTTGGCCATTTAAATTTAACTAATCAACTAACTGAACACTGCAGTGTAAAGCATGTACTTACAGAGCACTGAGAAATGCCAGAAAAGAGAAAAAAACTGGTCAGTCATGGTTTATGCATTTACAGAATGCTCTGAGCATACTTTGAAAGCAAAACAGCTGACCAACTTGAAACATTACTAATTTATGAAGGTAAAATGAAGAATAAACTGAAGAAATTTGATTTTATGTGGTGTTTACTATTACTTGACAAGTGATAGTTTATAATGACCACAAATAAAGATAAAATATTGTTTAAAATTATTTTTAATTTTATTTGTACTTATAAATGTTCAATTCACAGAGTGTAATGTCCGTCACGTTTTTTGTAATGTCCCTCACGCTAAATATATACCTTTTTTTTTTAATGGAATAAATTTGTGAGAAATCTAAGTCTTCAATAAGAAACATTCACTTATGGTCAAATACAAAAAAATACTTGTTTGCTTAAAACTTCTCACAATTCACAGGAATTTAACTTTAAAATTCAAAATCCAAATCGATGGTAGTTTTAGCTGTAATGTCCATCACGGTCCTTTCAGTTAAAAAAAACAGGCAGCTAGGAATAGCTACTGTAAAATATATTTTAACAAGTTAGAGAGAAGGCTCTAAGGCAGTTGTATTTAAACATAAAATGTAAAATTACGCAAGTTGTGTATAGAACAGAAGTCTATTTAGGTCAAAAATGTTCTCTGGGTGTAATGTCCGTCACAGTGGAATGGCCCACTGTAGTTTGATTCTGTAAGTGTTCTGTAGTTTGATTCTCAGTATCAGTGTGATTCTATACCTGCATTGTGAGGACCTGTGTGTGTTATGTATCTGTACATGAGATGTTCAGTGTAAGTGTACTGTAGTTTGATTCTCAGTATCAGTGTGATTCTATACCTGCATTGTGAGGACCGGTGTGTGTTGTATGTATATGTGACCCTCCATGCGAAAACCCGTCTTAACGAAACTGGCGTTTGAATGGATTTCAACGCATTCTCAATGCATTCTCAATGCATTGCAATGCATTGGAAATGTTTCTCAACGCGTTGTCAACTTTTCACAACGATCTGAAATAACGTTGAAATGCTTTCCTAAAGTTCTGGAATGCATTGTCAACGTTTTACAACGATCTGATATAACATTGAAATGCATTCGTAATGTTTGATAATGTTTGCTTTGGAACAACAAAAGGACCAATGTTCAGCAGAGTAATTGGCCCATAGAACACACACAAGTTGTGGACATTGTCAATGTCATCACATCTGGGCCAATCAAAATGGTTTGCACCAACTCTGTGCAGGAACTTGAACTGGCTATAATCACTGCAGAGTGCTCAACCGATGTAATAATTCTCTACAGTCTACTGGTTGTATGACATTTTTATTTATTTATTATAATTTTTTATTTTTATTTTTTTAAACAATATTTGGGCTTTACGTTTGCCCCAAGAGCTCTAAGCTCATCGTGGGGGCTCACATGAATTAATTTATACAATGTTCACCACGAAGAAGCACAGAACAAACACAACGAGAAAGGAAATAGAAATAAATAAAAACTAAATAAATAAAAACATTTGGTGGCAATGGGTGCAGAATACGAAGATGTAAATCTAGGAACATGATCTTTCTGTATGCAGAGATACAGATTTGACTTATCATTGGACTGTGGCCAACAAGGCACCTTGCATACATGCAAGTGAAAACTCCACAGTCATAGTCATTCAGATGGATCAATGGCTTTGAATTTGCTTTTCCTTTGAAATTGTCTCCTCTCTTTCTTTTTCTTTATAACTTGTACCTTTCTGTGTCAAGCTTTAGCTTTGCTTGACACATTCTTTGCCTTTCAGCATCTGTTTTGGCCATTTAAATTTAACTAATCAACTAACTGAACACTGCAGTGTAAAGCATGTACTTACAGAGCACTGAGAAATGCCAGAAAAGAGAAAAAAACTGGTCAGTCATGGTTTATGCATTTACAGAATGCTCTGAGCATACTTTGAAAGCAAAACAGCTGACCAACTTGAAACATTACTAATTTATGAAGGTAAAATGAAGAATAAACTGAAGAAATTTGATTTTATGTGGTGTTTACTATTACTTGACAAGTGATAGTTTATAATGACCACAAATAAAGATAAAATATTGTTTAAAATTATTTTTAATTTTATTTGTACTTATAAATGTTCAATTCACAGAGTGTAATGTCCGTCACGTTTTTTGTAATGTCCCTCACGCTAAATATATACCTTTTTTTTTTAATGGAATAAATTTGTGAGAAATCTAAGTCTTCAATAAGAAACATTCACTTATGGTCAAATACAAAAAAATACTTGTTTGCTTAAAACTTCTCACAATTCACAGGAATTTAACTTTAAAATTCAAAATCCAAATCGATGGTAGTTTTAGCTGTAATGTCCATCACGGTCCTTTCAGTTAAAAAAAACAGGCAGCTAGGAATAGCTACTGTAAAATATATTTTAACAAGTTAGAGAGAAGGCTCTAAGGCAGTTGTATTTAAACATAAAATGTAAAATTACGCAAGTTGTGTATAGAACAGAAGTCTATTTAGGTCAAAAATGTTCTCTGGGTGTAATGTCCGTCACAGTGGAATGGCCCACTGTAGTTTGATTCTGTAAGTGTTCTGTAGTTTGATTCTCAGTATCAGTGTGATTCTATACCTGCATTGTGAGGACCTGTGTGTGTTATGTATCTGTACATGAGATGTTCAGTGTAAGTGTACTGTAGTTTGATTCTCAGTATCAGTGTGATTCTATACCTGCATTGTGAGGACCGGTGTGTGTTGTATGTATATGTGACCCTCCATGCGAAAACCCGTCTTAACGAAACTGGCGTTTGAATGGATTTCAACGCATTCTCAATGCATTCTCAATGCATTGCAATGCATTGGAAATGTTTCTCAACGCGTTGTCAACTTTTCACAACGATCTGAAATAACGTTGAAATGCTTTCCTAAAGTTCTGGAATGCATTGTCAACGTTTTACAACGATCTGATATAACATTGAAATGCATTCGTAATGTTTGATAATGCTTTGTCAACTTTCCACAACGATCCGATAAAACATTGAAACGCATTTGTAATGTTCGACAACGCTTTGTCAACTTTTCACAACGGTCTGATAGAACATTTAAACGCATTGGTAATGTCTGAGAATGCTTTGTCAACTTTCCATAACGATCCGATAAAACGTTAATTTAGAATTCGTAATGTTTGACAACATGCCTTTTTGTGATCACCTTTTCACAACGATCTGATGGGATGTTCAAAACATTTCGCATTCATATAAATGTTTATTTGTTTATTTAAGTTTCGTTTGGAATTAAACTGATTTAGCCGATCGTCAATCAAACGCAGAGTTTTCTCATACGAATTTTCTCATGGGATTTGAATTTTTTAAATATTATCCCAAAGAAATTCAGCCCCCAAATCGAAAGGTTTGCTGTGAGTTACTGGAGTGTTGATAATGACCGTTCTTATTTGGTGTGCCGGATGTGTATCCACAACCTGACAAAGTGATTTTCTGTGACTGAATGGAATTCCACAAGATGTCAGAACGAGGAGAGCTCATGTAACCCCCAGCAAATTTTACCACATTGTTAATAAAGTAGATGAATGAAATAAAACAATTGCTTTGAAAAATCATTTATTAGACAAAGGATATACCTACATGTACTTACTAGAATCATAGTTAAGTTGAATGCTGCCTTGTGTTTTCAAGAAACACTATGAACTTGAATTGAATTCTCTGTCTGTCTGGATTTTGACACAACAAAACTGGGGTGCGGGAACTGAGTTTTTATTGCATTGTAGTTCCTAAAGCACCACAGCTTCTCAACTTTATCTTCAAAGTGAAATGTTTACTAAATAAAATACTCTAGTTCTTTCTATTAATTTAAATCCGTTTTCAAAGGTGCTGAAGTTGCCGCAGTGCATAATGTGTGAAGTTTTCCGCGAACTGATTTTAAAATGGCAAGGAAAAAATATTACCATGACAAATTAATATCAGTCAATTCATCCCTAAAACAAACTTGGTCAATAATTAAATCAGTCATTTAAAAAAAACAATCCAATTTCAATCCAAAATCTTTTATGAAAGATTCAAACGGTGAATATACTGACCCAACAAAAATAGCAACAAACTTTAATCACTTCTTTACTAACATTGGCCCATCACTGGCTAAGAACATTACTAAAACTAATGCAGATTTTAAAACACACATGTTACAAATGTAGGTTCCTATGCCAACAGTATATTCTTCACTCCAACAACCCCAGATGAAATCTCTTCAATAGTCACTTCCTTAAAAAATAGTAGAAGTGAAGGTTGTGATGGCATTTGTATTGAACCTATCAAATTTTCAATTGACTTACTTGCATCTCCTTTATCTGAAATGTGTAATTCATCTCTTTGTAGTGGTGAATTCCCTGATAAACTTAAGATCGCCAAAGTAATACCTATCTATAAAAATGATGAAGTAAGTTACTTTTCAAATTACAGACCTATCTCTATTTTATCTACTTTTTCCAAAATTCTGGAAAAGGTTGTCTATGTTAGACTATCGAACTTTCTTACTAAATTTAGTGTCTTGAATTCTCACCAATATGGCTTTAGAAAAAAGCATTCAACATATATGGCTATCCTTGAATTAGTTGATCAAATTCATCAAGCCTTCGAAAATAATGAATTTACAATAGGTATTTTTATCTACCTTAAAAAGGCATTTGACACTGGATCACACTATTTTATTAAATAAGCTTGAATTTTATGGAATTAGAGGTACACCTTTAAACTGGTTCAAAAGTTATCTGAGTAATAGACACCAGTATGTTGTAATTAATAACTTTAACTCTCCACTCATGAACATTAGTTGTGGAGTACCACAAGGTTCAGTATTAGGGCCCCTTCTTTTTCTTTTATATATAAACGACTTATTCCACAGCTCCAAACATTTATCATTTGTTCTCTTTGCTGACGATACCAATATTTTTTACGGTCACAAAAACATTGCTAATCTAGTGAATATCTTAAACAATGAGCTTATCCATGTTGCATCTTGGTTTAATGCTAATAAATTAACCCTTCACCCTGATTTGACCAAGTTCATAATATGTTTTCCTACCAAAAAGAAAGTAAATTTTAATGACATCATTATTTCTATCAATGGTAATACAATTAATAGAACTGAATGTACTAAATTCTTAGGAGTGATTATCCATCAAAACTTATCATGGAAACCCCACATTCATTCCATTACTAATAAGATTTCCAAAGCCATTGGTATAATTACTAAATCACGTAAATATTTGGCTTTTAATTTTCTCAAAGTTTTATATAATTCACTCATTTTACCATACCTACAATACTGTACCCTTATTTGGGCTTCTAACTTATCCCACACATATTGAACCTATCTTTTTATTGCAGAAAAAGGTAATTGGTATCATTACTCATTCCTCCCCTCATACTCACACTAAACCTTTATTCGATAAGCTCAAAATACTAACCATCCATGATATTCATAAGTTCCAGATTTCATGCTTTGTTTTTTCTCACATCAATAACCTCTTACCTGATTCTCTATCTGCCCTTTTCAATTTTAATTTAAAAATCCATGATCACTTTACAAGACAGAGTTCTAATCTACATTACCTTTTTTTTTAAATATAAATTCTCAATCCGTTCACAAGGACCCAAAATCTGGAATGGTCTACCTACATCTTTCCGTGAATCACTAAAATCTTTTAATTATAAAATGAAATTAAAATCTCACTTCTTGTCTTATTGATTACTAGTTATATAAGTAATTGATGAACTGCCTTTCTGTATGTGTGCAATATGTTTAATTAATTATATATATAGCTATATATTCTTTTTTTGCTTTGTAACTTGTCAACTTATAATCCTGTAAACTAGTGTTTTTTTTTATGTTTTGTATGTACATGTAGCTAGTACTGTAACACTTAAAACTGCGTGTCCATCTTTTAATACTATTTCGTTATCTATATTTATACATAACAGCACCCTGACCCTTTGCCATATAAGCCTCTGGCTTCAGCTTTTCTTTATTGATTTTCATGTAAAAATTGTGCTTTAATTACAAATACAATAAATTATTACTATTATTATTATTGATTAGCTAAGCGTAATGTTTGCCGCTTTGAAAATTCGCTACAGACAAATTAAAATAATGTTCTGGATGATTTTGATTTTACTTCGTGAACAGTTTGCATGTTCTGCAAAAAGTGCTGGAGTCTCTCAAATCTCTCAGATGTGAAGTTTTGGATTTGTTGACAATATGTGACCCTCCATGCGAAAACCCGGCTTAAGTAAATCAGCGAGATGTCAGTTTTCCATTTTAATGCATTTTTGACCGTTGGGAATGCATTTCATAACATTCCCAGTGCGTTGGATATCGTTACCAACGAGTTCATAAAACGTTCTAAAACATTACAATGAATCTGTACTCCATTCCAAATCATTTCAAAACCGTTGGCATTTATTCGATAAGCGTTGTAAAACATTTGGCAACCATTTCAAATCATTTTCAAATCGTTGCCGTTTATTCGGTAAGCGTTGTGGAACATTTGGCAAGCATTCCAAATCATTACCAAATCGTTGCCATTCATTCGATAAGCGTTGTAAATCATTTGTCAACCGTTCCAAATCATTTCCAAATCGTTGGCGTTCATTTTTCGTACTTGTACGACATTAAATTTGGCAACGTACGTACACCACCGGCGCTCATTCGGCAATCGTTTTGATAAGATAATCGAACTGGCAAGCAATCCAGAATTAAGCATTCATATCACAAAAGGGCAATGTAGAAACTTCTCTGATATTCTTATACAGTCAAGTAATACTGACATGTCGACTTTTCACGGCGTAATTACAACCATTTGCAAGCTACCGTTACTGTAAGCGTGAACCTTTTTCCGCGTTCGTTTAAGTGTCTGGCGGCACAAACCGCGATAATGACAACCTTTGACATGTCCCGCCTTCACGATTCAGGTTTGGAAACTTTTCAGCTAGATTTTCCTTCGCGCTACGTGCTAAATCATATAAATGTCGGTTAAAGTTAAAGTTTTGGATGCTCAGAATTATGAGAGGTGCAAGACAACAACTGTCTCTTGGCATAATCTGAGTTGCACGACGGTAGAAGACATATCAAAGGTTTTAAACATCAAGGTTGAAACTAATTAGTTTGCCGACGAATTGCAAAGGTTTGGGACGCCAGACGTCTAGTTTCAAACATAAACGAACGCGGAAAAAGGTTCACACTTTATAACGGTAGCTTGCAAATGGTAGTAGGACTATTTTGTAGTAATAAAGTTATCTTTGCTTCAAACACTGGCGTTTTGTTCGTTCTCCCTTGTCTTCGTCTCGTTTTTGATTGACATATGGCGTGTAATTAGCATACCGTAAAAGACCGCCTATAAGCCGCAGGGTTTTTCCAATTTCATTTGGACTAAGAGTGTTTTTTTTCTCCCTAAAGTCTGTGTGCGGCTTGTACGCGGGCTCTTTCAGATCGCAGTTCGCGTGAGATATCCAAAAATGAGCCCTGATAACTTCTTTATGTTGTTTTCTTCTCGTAACATTCCTTAATCCGGTTTGTGTTTAATTAATATTGTGCTTCCGTAAAGGTCACATTTTGTGAAGTTTGATTGGTTCGAGTCTCGTTCTTTAATGTGCTTATTGAAAGACTAAAATTCAACGAATCCTGGAGAAATATTCAGATTCAAGAAGTGGTCACATATCCAGAATACTTTGGGTATAAAGCTATAAAAGAAGTTGTTTGTGCAATCTCACGAGTCACGGCATGCGGCACGTGGCAAATTATAATATTGTCAACAAATCCAAAACTTCACATCTGAGAGATTTGAGACTCCAGCACTTTTTGCAGAACATGCAAACTGTTCACGAAGTAAAATCAAAATCATCCAGAACATTTAATTTGTCTATAGCGAATTTTCAAAGCGGCAAACATTACGCAAAGCTAATCGGATATTCAAATCAGTACGCGGAAAACTTCACACATTATGCACCGCGGCAATTTGAAAGACGTGACTTCAGCACCTTTGAAAACGGATTTAAATTAATAGAAAGAACTCGAGAGTATTTTATTTAGTAAACATTGCAAATCGCTGTCTCCTGTAACTATGCTGGCATTCAAGGCGTCACTAGGTGTTCACCTTGGCTTTGTCCCTCGAGGTATTTTTTCAAGTCACACAAAACTATAAACATTTTCTCGCTGCGGCGTGTAGCTTTGATCAGAAATCAACAACGGTGAGAAATTTTGACAGATAGTTGAACTGTGATGAGAAATGATTGGCCAAGAGGCGGGGATTTAGATTCACGCACGACAGACGGCTCGATTTTTTGAAGTGCTATTTTCTACGCTTTCGATTTTCAACCAAAATAGAGTTTTAAAAAAGCTCTTACTCAAGAGGAATTTATTCGATGTGTGTGAAATTTTCACAAAATGTCAATTGATATCTCAGCTGCAAACGGTGTCGGGAAATTGGGAAATTCTAAAAAGAGAGCTCTTGACGGCGTTTCCCGCATATCTACTCGATGTGAGGTGGCTGTATTCGCAGGCTACATTTGAGCATGATAACTTTTGAACTATGATTCCCCGACACGGTTTTGTAATATGATTCCACTGAAATGCGACAAAGCAAACAGATTTTAAAGCTTCTGAAAGCCATCTCACTAGATCGGAGAAACGGGTGGCGGATAATTCGAGATTTTCAAAGAACTCACAACGTTTTATTTATTCTTGTAGCCAATTTTATAAGCTTTAAAATGATATATGGATGATTTATCTACGTTTCCTCGAGGCGCTACGTAATTTAGACTGGAATCGTTTTGAAAAGGTCACAACACGATGTCAAAATTTAACGTTTTATCGGATCGTTGTGAAAAGTTGACAAAGCGTTCTCATACATTACAAATGCATTTCAATGTTCTATCAGATCGTTGTGAAACGTTGACAAAGCGTTCTCAAACATTACAAATGCGTTTCAATGTTTTATCGGATCGTTGTGGAAAGTTGACAAAGCATTCTCAAACATTACGAATGCGTTTCAATGTTCTATCAGATCGTTGTGAAACGTTGACAAAGCGTTCCAGAACTTTAGGAAAGCATTTCAACGTTATTTCAGATCGTTGTGAAAAGTTGACAACGCGTTGAGAAACATTTCCGATGCATTGCAATGCATTGACAATGCATTGAGAATGCGTTGAAATCCATTCAAACGCCAGTTTCGTTAAGCCGGGTTTTCGCATGGAGGGTCACATATTATAATTTGCGTGCCGTGACTCGTGAGATTGCACAAACAACTTCTTTTTTAGCTTTATACCCAAAGTATTCTGGATATGTGACCACTTCTTGAAATATCTGAATATTTCTCCAGGATTCTCCGCACATGGACTTTAGGGAGAAAAAAAACACTCTTAGTCCAAATGTAATTGGAAAAACCCTGCGGCTTATAGGCGGTCTTTTACGGTATGCTAATTACACGCCATATGTCAATCATAAACGAGACGAAGACAAGGGAGAACGAACAAAACGCCAGTGTTTGAAGCAAAGATAACTTTATTACTACAAAATAGTCTTAAACAAAATTACGCCGTGAAAAGTCGACATGTCAGTATTACTTGACTGTATAAGAATATGAGAGAAGTTTCTACATTGCCCTTTTGTGATATGAATGCTTAATTCTGGATTGCTTGCCAGTTCGATTATCTTATCAACACGATTGCCGAATGAGCGCCAGTGGTGTACGTTGCCAAATTTAATGTCGTATAAGTACGAAAAATGAACGCCAATGATTTGGAAATGATTTGGAATGGTTGACAAATGATTTACAACGCTTATTGAATGAATGGCAACGATTTGGTAATGATTTGGAATGCTTGCCAAATGTTCCACAACGCTTACCGAATAAATGCCAACGATTTGAAAATGATTTGAAATGGTTGCCAAATGTTTTACAACGCTTATCGAATAAATGCCAACCGTTTTGAAATGATTTGGAATGGAGTACAGATTCATTGTAATGTTTTAGAATGGTTTATGAACTCGTTGGTAACGATATCCAATGCACTGGGAATGTTATGAAATTCATTCCCAACGGTCAAAAATGCATTAAAATGGAAAACTGACATCTAGCTGATTTACTTAAGCCGGGTTTTCGCATGGAGTGTCACATATCTACAACAGATGTTCAGTGTAAGTGTACTGTACTTTGATTCTCAGTATCAGTGTGATTCTATACCTGCATTGTGAGGACCAGTGTGTATTATATATATACATGTACATCAGATGTTCAGTGAAAGTGTACTGTAGTTTGATTCTCAGTATCTGTGTGAGTATATAGCTGCATTGTGAGGACCAGTGTGTGGTATGTATTTCTACATCAGATGTTCAGTGTAAGTGTACTGTAGTTTGATTCTGTAAGTGTTCTGTACTTTGATTCTCAGTATCAGTGTGATTCTATACCTGCATTGTGAAGACCGGTGTGTGTTTTGTATCTGTACATCAGATATTCAGTGAAAGTGTACTGTAGTTTGATTCTCAGTATCAGTGTGATTCTATACCTGCATTGTGAGGACCGGTGTGTTGTATGTATTTGTACATGAGATGTTCAGTGTAAGTGTACTGGAGATTGATTCTCAGTATCAGTGTGATTCTATACCTGCATTGTGAGGACCTGTGTGTGGTATGTATTTGTACATGAGATGTTCAGTGTAAGTGTTCTGTAGTTTTATTCTCAGTATCAGTGTGAGTATATACCTGCATTGTGAGGACCAGTGTGTGGTATGTATTTGTACATGAGATGTTCAGATGAGAAGTGCAAAAATGGGATTTTTTAAAATCAATATCTTTTGAGTGATTTCTATACCATTAAGAAGAGAAACCCTAAAAGTATTCATAACAAGTATGCAACATTGCATTTGTGCCACGCCCACTCACTGGGGGGTATGCCATGTTGGGGTTCAAGAAATAGAGAAAAACCACTTATCAAGACATAAACTTCATGACAATCTACCCAGGAGACCACAATTAAATCAGTGCACTTACACATATATGTTGGTAGCCACCAAGTCTAGCTTTTACTAGAAATTGATAATTCCAACTTTTGAATACTACTTCTGTATTTTATTCTGGAAAAAAGATTCTACAGGTACTATTGTAATGTCCATCACAAAATGGTAAGGTTTTTTCTTAGTAGCATCTCAGACAAGATTCAACTCTGTTAGTTATATTACTTCTGCTGCTCTTTTAGTTTGTTAGGTGCATCATTTCAGTCATTATTATTTTAGTTCAACTTAGTTCTTTATTTAGCAAAAAAGGTCAAAAGATATGTAATGTCCGTCACGTAATGTCCGTCACAAATGCTAGGCCAAAGAGAGATAAAAGAAGTAGATAGTTAAGAATCAGACCAATATAATTCTTAGTTATAAAAGACTTTAAAATGTTGCTAGTCAGGATAAGTTTTGACAATATACTTGTAATATCAAAAAAATGGAAGGTTACCATGGTAACAGGTGGAAAATCACCTCAACATCCTCCTCAAAAGTCACAAAATGGTTCAGCTAATTTTATGTGACTAAAAGATTACTGGGAGTGCATGTAACTTTATAAAATTCTAAACTTTTCTTTGCTTTTTGAGTTCTTTGAACAACTTCTCAATTTCAGTTTGCTTTGGAACAACAAAAGGACCAATGTTCAGCAGAGTAATTGGCCCATAGAACACACACAAGTTGTGGACATTGTCAATGTCATCACATCTGGGCCAATCAAAATGGTTTGCACCAACTCTGTGCAGGAACTTGAACTGGCTATAATCACTGCAGAGTGCTCAACCGATGTAATAATTCTCTACAGTCTACTGGTTGTATGACATTTTTATTTATTTATTATAATTTTTTATTTTTATTTTTTTAAACAATATTTGGGCTTTACGTTTGCCCCAAGAGCTCTAAGCTCATCGTGGGGGCTCACATGAATTAATTTATACAATGTTCACCACGAAGAAGCACAGAACAAACACAACGAGAAAGGAAATAGAAATAAATAAAAACTAAATAAATAAAAACATTTGGTGGCAATGGGTGCAGAATACGAAGATGTAAATCTAGGAACATGATCTTTCTGTATGCAGAGATACAGATTTGACTTATCATTGGACTGTGGCCAACAAGGCACCTTGCATACATGCAAGTGAAAACTCCACAGTCATAGTCATTCAGATGGATCAATGGCTTTGAATTTGCTTTTCCTTTGAAATTGTCTCCTCTCTTTCTTTTTCTTTATAACTTGTACCTTTCTGTGTCAAGCTTTAGCTTTGCTTGACACATTCTTTGCCTTTCAGCATCTGTTTTGGCCATTTAAATTTAACTAATCAACTAACTGAACACTGCAGTGTAAAGCATGTACTTACAGAGCACTGAGAAATGCCAGAAAAGAGAAAAAAACTGGTCAGTCATGGTTTATGCATTTACAGAATGCTCTGAGCATACTTTGAAAGCAAAACAGCTGACCAACTTGAAACATTACTAATTTATGAAGGTAAAATGAAGAATAAACTGAAGAAATTTGATTTTATGTGGTGTTTACTATTACTTGACAAGTGATAGTTTATAATGACCACAAATAAAGATAAAATATTGTTTAAAATTATTTTTAATTTGTACTTATAAATGTTCAATTCACAGAGTGTAATGTCCGTCACGTTTTTTGTAATGTCCCTCACGCTAAATATATACCTTTTTTTTTTTAATGGAATAAATTTGTGAGAAATCTAAGTCTTCAATAAGAAACATTCACTTATGGTCAAATACAAAAAAATACTTGTTTGCTTAAAACTTCTCACAATTCACAGGAATTTAACTTTAAAATTCAAAATCCAAATCGATGGTAGTTTTAGCTGTAATGTCCATCACGGTCCTTTCAGTTAAAAAAAACAGGCAGCTAGGAATAGCTACTGTAAAATATATTTTAACAAGTTAGAGAGAAGGCTCTAAGGCAGTTGTATTTAAACATAAAATGTAAAATTACGCAAGTTGTGTATAGAACAGAAGTCTATTTAGGTCAAAAATGTTCTCTGGGTGTAATGTCCGTCACAGTGGAATGGCCCACTGTAGTTTGATTCTGTAAGTGTTCTGTAGTTTGATTCTCAGTATCAGTGTGATTCTATACCTGCATTGTGAGGACCTGTGTGTGTTATGTATCTGTACATGAGATGTTCAGTGTAAGTGTACTGTAGTTTGATTCTCAGTATCAGTGTGATTCTATACCTGCATTGTGAGGACCGGTGTGTGTTGTATGTATATGTGACCCTCCATGCGAAAACCCGTCTTAACGAAACTGGCGTTTGAATGGATTTCAACGCATTCTCAATGCATTCTCAATGCATTGCAATGCATTGGAAATGTTTCTCAACGCGTTGTCAACTTTTCACAACGATCTGAAATAACGTTGAAATGCTTTCCTAAAGTTCTGGAATGCATTGTCAACGTTTTACAACGATCTGATATAACATTGAAATGCATTCGTAATGTTTGATAATGCTTTGTCAACTTTCCACAACGATCCGATAAAACATTGAAACGCATTTGTAATGTTCGACAACGCTTTGTCAACTTTTCACAACGGTCTGATAGAACATTTAAACGCATTGGTAATGTCTGAGAATGCTTTGTCAACTTTCCATAACGATCCGATAAAACGTTAATTTAGAATTCGTAATGTTTGACAACATGCCTTTTTGTGATCACCTTTTCACAACGATCTGATGGGATGTTCAAAACATTTCGCATTCATATAAATGTTTATTTGTTTATTTAAGTTTCGTTTGGAATTAAACTGATTTAGCCGATCGTCAATCAAACGCAGAGTTTTCTCATACGAATTTTCTCATGGGATTTGAATTTTTTAAATATTATCCCAAAGAAATTCAGCCCCCAAATCGAAAGGTTTGCTGTGAGTTACTGGAGTGTTGATAATGACCGTTCTTATTTGGTGTGCCGGATGTGTATCCACAACCTGACAAAGTGATTTTCTGTGACTGAATGGAATTCCACAAGATGTCAGAACGAGGAGAGCTCATGTAACCCCCAGCAAATTTTACCACATTGTTAATAAAGTAGATGAATGAAATAAAACAATTGCTTTGAAAAATCATTTATTAGACAAAGGATATACCTACATGTACTTACTAGAATCATAGTTAAGTTGAATGCTGCCTTATGTTTTCAAGAAACACTATGAACTTGAATTGAATTCTCTGTCTGTCTGGATTTTGACACAACAAAACTGGGGTGCGGGAACTGAGTTTTTATTGCATTGTAGTTCCTAAAGCACCACAGCTTCTCAACTTTATCTTCAAAGTGAAATGTTTACTAAATAAAATACTCTAGTTCTTTCTATTAATTTAAATCCGTTTTCAAAGGTGCGGAAGTTGCCGCAGTGCATAATGTGTGAAGTTTTCCACGAACTGATTTTAAAATGGCAAGGAAAAAATATTACCATGACAAATTAATATCAGTCAATTCATCCCTAAAACAAACTTGGTCAATAATTAAATCAGTCATTTAAAAAAAAACAATCCAAAATCTTTTATGAAAGATTCAAACGGTGAATATACTGACCCAACAAAAATAGCAACAAACTTTAATCACTTCTTTACTAACATTGGCCCATCACTGGCTAAGAACATTACTAAAACTAATGCAGATTTTAAAACACACATGTTACAAATGTAGGTTCCTATGCCAACAGTATATTCTTCACTCCAACAACCCCAGATGAAATCTCTTCAATAGTCACTTCCTTAAAAAATAGTGGAAGTGAAGGTTGTGATGGCATTTGTATTGAACCTATCAAATTTTCAATTGACTTACTTGCATCTCCTTTATCTGAAATGTGTAATTCATCTCTTTGTAGTGGTGAATTCCCTGATAAACTTAAGATCGCCAAAGTAATACCTATCTATAAAAATGATGAAGTAAGTTACTTTTCAAATTACAGACCTATCTCTATTTTATCTACTTTTTCCAAAATTCTGGAAAAGGTTGTCTATGTTAGACTATCGAACTTTCTTACTAAATTTAGTGTCTTGAATTCTCACCAATATGGCTTTAGAAAAAAGCATTCAACATATATGGCTATCCTTGAATTAGTTGATCAAATTCATCAAGCCTTCGAAAATAATGAATTTACAATAGGTATTTTTATCTACCTTAAAAAGGCATTTGACACTGGATCACACTATTTTATTAAATAAGCTTGAATTTTATGGAATTAGAGGTACACCTTTAAACTGGTTCAAAAGTTATCTGAGTAATAGACACCAGTATGTTGTAATTAATAACTTTAACTCTCCACTCATGAACATTAGTTGTGGAGTACCACAAGGTTCAGTATTAGGGCCCCTTCTTTTTCTTTTATATATAAACGACTTATTCCACAGCTCCAAACATTTATCATTTGTTCTCTTTGCTGACGATACCAATATTTTTTACGGTCACAAAAACATTGCTAATCTAGTGAATATCTTAAACAATGAGCTTATCCATGTTGCATCTTGGTTTAATGCTAATAAATTAACCCTTCACCCTGATTTGACCAAGTTCATAATATGTTTTCCTACCAAAAAGAAAGTAAATTTTAATGACATCATTATTTCTATCAATGGTAATACAATTAATAGAACTGAATGTACTAAATTCTTAGGAGTGATTATCCATCAAAACTTATCATGGAAACCCCACATTCATTCCATTACTAATAAGATTTCCAAAGCCATTGGTATAATTACTAAATCACGTAAATTTTTGGCTTTTAATTTTCTCAAAGTTTTATATAATTCACTCATTTTACCATACCTACAATACTGTACCCTTATTTGGGCTTCTAACTTATCCCACACATATTGAACCTATCTTTTTATTGCAGAAAAAGGTAATTGGTATCATTTCTCATTCCTCCCCTCGTACTCACACTAAACCTTTATTCGATAAGCTCAAAATACTAACCATCCATGATATTCATAAGTTCCAGATTTCATGCTTTGTTTTTTCTCACATCAATAACCTCTTACCTGATTCTCTATCTGCCCTTTTCAATTTTAATTTAGAAATCCATGATCACTTTACAAGACAGAGTTCTAATCTACATTACCTTTTTTTTTAAATATAAATTCTCAATCCGTTCACAAGGACCCAAAATCTGGAATGGTCTACCTACATCTTTCCGTGAATCACTAAAATCTTTTAATTATAAAATGAAATTAAAATCTCACTTCTTGTCTTATTGATAACTAGTTATATAAGTAATTGATGAACTGCCTTTCTGTATGTGTGCAATATATGTTTAATTAATTATATATATAGCTATATATTCTTTTTTTGCTTTGTAACTTGTCAACTTATAATCCTGTAAACTAGATTTTTTTTTTTAATGTTTTGTATGTAGCTAGTACTGTAACACTTAAAACTGCGTGTCCATCTTTTAATACTCTTTCGTTATCTATATTTATACATAACAGCACCCTGACCCTTTGCCATATAAGCCTCTGGCTTCAGCTTTTCTTTATTGATTTTCATGTAAAAATTGTGCTTTAATTACAAATACAATAAATTATTACTATTATTATTATTGATTAGCTAAGCGTAATGTTTGCCGCTTTGAAAATTCGCTACAGACAAATTAAAATAATGTTCTGGATGATTTTGATTTTACTTCGTGAACAGTTTGCATGTTCTGCAAAAAGTGCTGGAGTCTCTCAAATCTCTCAGATGTGAAGTTTTGGATTTGTTGACAATATTATAATTTGCGTGCCGTGACTCGTGAGATTGCACAAACAACTTCTTTTTTAGCTTTATACCCAAAGTATTCTGGATATGTGACCACTTCTTGAAATATCTGAATATTTCTCCAGGATTCGTTGAATTTTAGTCTTTCAATAAGCACATTAAAGAACGAGACTCCAACCAATCAAACTTCACAAAATGTGACCTTTACGGAAGCACAATATTATTAAACACAAATTGGATTAAGGAATGTTACGAGAAGAAAACAACATAAAGAAGTTATCAGGGCTCATTTTTGGATATCTCACGCGAACTTCAATCTGAAAGAGCCCGTGTACAAGCCGCACATGGACTTTAGGGAGAAAAAAAACACTCTTAGTCCAAATGTAATTGGAAAAACCCTGCGGCTTATAGGCGGTCTTTTACGGTATGCTAATTACACGCCATATGTCAATCATAAACGAGACGAAGACAAGGGAGAACGAACAAAACGCCAGTGTTTGAAGCAAAGATAACTTTATTACTACAAAATAGTCTTAAACAAAATTACGCCGTGAAAAGTCGACATGTCAGTATTACTTGACTGTATAAGAATATGAGAGAAGTTTCTACATTGCCCTTTTGTGATATGAATGCTTAATTCTGGATTGCTTGCCAGTTCGATTATCTTATCAACACGATTGCCGAATGAGCGCCAGTGGTGTACGTTGCCAAATTTAATATCGTACAAGTACGAAAAATGAACGCCAATGATTTGGAAATGATTTGGAATGGTTGACAAATGATTTACAACGCTTATTGAATGAATGGCAACGATTTGGTAATGATTTGGAATGCTTGCCAAATGTTCCACAACGCTTACCGAATAAATGCCAACGATTTGAAAATGATTTGAAATGGTTGCCAAATGTTTTACAACGCTTATCGAATAAATGCCAACCGTTTTGAAATGATTTGGAATGGAGTACAGATTCATTGTAATGTTTTAGAATGGTTTATGAACTCGTTGGTAACGATATCCAATGCACTGGGAATGTTATGAAATTCATTCCCAACGGTCAAAAATGCATTAAAATGGAAAACTGACATCTAGCTGATTTACTTAAGCCGGGTTTTCCATGGAGTGTCACATATGTACAACAGATGTTCAGTGTAAGTGTACTGTACTTTGATTCTCAGTATCAGTGTGATTCTATACCTGCATTGTGAGGACCAGTGTGTATTATATATATACATGTACATGTACATCAGATGTTCAGTGTAAGTGTACTGTAGTTTGATTCTCAGTATCAGTGTGATTCTATACCTGCATTGTGATGACCAGTGTGTAGTATGTATCTGTATATCAGATGTTCAGTGTAAGTGTACTGTAGTTTGATTCTGTAAGTGTTCTGTACTTTGATTCTCAGTATCAGTGTGATTCTATACCTGCATTGTGAAGACCGGTGTGTGTTTTGTATCTGTACATCAGATGTTCAGTGAAAGTGTACTGTAGTTTGATTCTCAGTATCAGTGTGATTCTATACCTGCATTGCGAGGACCGGTGTGTGTTATGTATAATTATGTACATCAGATGTTCAGTGTAAGTGTACTGTAGCTTGAGTCTCAGTATCAGTGTGATTCTATACCTGCATTGTGAGGACCGGTGTGTTGTATGTATTTGTACATGAGATGTTCAGTGTAAGTGTACTGTAGTTTTATTCTCATTATCAGTGTGAGTATATAGCTGCATTGTGAGGACCAGTGTGTGGTATGTATTTGTACATCAGATGTTCAGTGTAAGTGTACTGTAGTTTGATTCTGTAAGTGTTCTGTACTTTGATTCTCAGTATCAGTGTGATTCTATACCTGCATTGTGAAGACCGGTGTGTGTTTTGTATCTGTACATCAGATGTTCAGTGAAAGTGTACTGTAGTTTGATTCTCAGTATCAGTGTGATTCTATACCTGCATTGCGAGGACCGGTGTGTGTTATGTATAATTATGTACATCAGATGTTCAGTGTAAGTGTACTGTAGCTTGAGTCTCAGTATCAGTGTGATTCTATACCTGCATTGTGAGGACCGGTGTGTTGTATGTATTTGTACATGAGATGTTCAGTGTAAGTGTACTGTAGTTTTATTCTCAGTATCAGTGTGAGTATATAGCTGCATTGTGAGGACCAGTGTGTGGTATGTATTTGTACATCAGATGTTCAGTGTAAGTGTACTGTAGTTTGATTCTGTAAGTGTTCTGTAGTTTGATTCTCAGTATCAGTGTGATTCTATACCTGCATTGTGAGGACCTGTGTGTGTTATGTATCTGTACATGAGATGTCCAGTGTAAGAGTACTGTAGTTTGATTCTCAGTATCAGTGTGATTTTATACCTGCATTGTCAGGACCGGTGTGTGTTGTATGTATATGTACATCAGATGTTCAGTGTAAGTGTACTGTAGTTTTATTCTCAGTATCAGTGTGATTCTATACCTGCATTGTGAGGACCAGTGTGTGTTATGTATATGTACATCAGATGTTCAGTGTAAGTGTACTGTAGTTTGATTCTCAGTATCAGTGTGATTCTATACCTGCATTGCGAGGACCAGTGTGTGGTATGTATCTGTACATCAGATGTTTAGTGTAAGTGTTCTGTAGTGTGATTCTCAGTATCAGTGTGATTCTATACCTGCATTGTGAGGACCGGGGTGTGTTGTGTATCTGTACATGAGATGTTCAGTGTAAGTGTACTGTAGTTTGATTCTCAGTATAACTGTGATTCTATACCTGCATTGTGAGGACCGGTGTGTTGTGTATCTGTACATCAGATGTTCAGTGTAAGTATACTGTAGTTTTATTCTCAGTATAACTGTGATTCTATACCTGCATTGTGAGGACCGGTGTGTTGTGTATCTGTACATCAGATGTTCAGTGTAGGTGTACTGTAGCTTGATTCTCAGTATCAGTGTGATTCTACAGTACAGCTAAAAAAAATGCACACACAATAACTTCTTTTTGCGGACGCAAGAAGTTGACTTATTGCACTTCTTTTTGCGCTTATAATTAATTATCAACCACAAGAAGTTTGACCCGCAAGAACTTCTTAAACGCAAGAAGTTAGAACCGCAAGAAGTTCAACTTAATTCAAACGGGTTGAAACTCTCTTACTAATTAACATAAAGTCGTCGCTTCGACTGGAAAGAAACAATTGTTACATTTTGCAGACTGAATTTCACGTTCTGCGGGAAACATCAAATTAAAGTACTAAAGAAATATATTGGAACAACAAACACATTACTATGCAGCAAGTTTATCACATTTTGGAAGTGAAATTTCACGTCTTACATTGGAATTCAAGTGCAACTTTTCGCTAATACTGCTGTTGAATAATAGCTAGGTTGATTATAATTTTGATAAGTCAGATACAGAATTCATGTCAGTGCTTCTTGCTTGCAGCTCGAGTTGTAAATCCGATAAAGCATGCCTGCTTTTTCTGTATCTATTACTTAGACATTCATTTCTTTTGTAATTTCCTCGTGAATTACATTTGTATTAACGAGTTTGATAACTACTGTGCATGGTTAAACATCTAGTGAAAAAAATTAGTGCAAACGGCAAAGATTACATGACATGACTAGGTTGCTTTAATATCCTTTACTGTGATCGAATTATAGTGTTATAAGGGTATGTTGATCGAATCTTCCTTTTCCTTTTTATCACAGGTTTTTAAAAATATGGGATGATACCACTCCTTTTGCAAGATAAGATGTGAAGCAGATAATAGAAGAGATGGAGTGGGCAAGTAAGTGCCTCTGGGAAACAAACTAGAACTGAGTATTCTTGCTGTATAGTTTGACCATCAGCAGTCTGTGGTGTAGTAGTTAGTGTCTCTGCTGCAGTAGTATCTGTCAGTGGTCTCCTGTATTATTGCCGGCATGTGGTGTAGTATTGTCTGTCAGTGGTTTGTGCTGTAGGCATTTAATCTTGTACCCCGATCTAACCCCATGTTTTCCTATATCCAAAGAAGTGGGATCTGGTAAAGTTCGACAGTCAGTATTTGCTCTCATTGGCTACAATGAAACACAATAGCCTCATAATAATAATAATAATAATTTAATACTTATATTGCACAGTTTACATAAAATGATCAATTGCGCATAACATCTAGTAAGAATATAATAAAAATATGTTGTGAACTGAGTATCTTAATATAGTATGGTAGATAGATATGTATAATATGTAAAAATACATATTTATATATATATAAATTGAATAATTAGATAAATTAATATAACATTTAAGGCTCATATGCTAGATTAAGAAAATGGGTCTTGAGATGGCGCTTGAACTTATCTCCAGATTTAATCTCACGAAGAGCACTTGGTAGTGAGTTCCACAGCTGTGGTGCAGCAACCATGAATGACCTATCTCCTAGGTCAACTTTGTCCTAACATTCGGTAAACTAAGCATTAAACTATTCGAGCATCTTAAGTTGTAATGAGATTCCTTAACATTAATCAGTTCACATAGATATTCTGGTGCCATTCCGTAGATACACTTAAAAGTTAAGAGTAATACTTTAAAATTGATGCGCAGTCGAATTGGAAGCAACCCAGGCACCAAAAGCCCGGTAATTCCGGGGTTTACCCGGGTTAAAGCTTGGTTAAAATACCGGGGTAGCCCAGTAAGTTTACCAGGCTTTACCCAATGAGAAGTTTACCCGGGTTACCTGGCTAACCCAGGTAACCCTGGTAGCCCAGTCAATTTAAAAGAAAACCTGGATAACCTCAAGTAAGGCTTGATAAAACCCTGGTTAAAGCCCGGTAAAACCCTGGTTAAAGCTCGGTAAGCCCGGTAAAACCCTGGTTAAAGCTCGGTAAGCCCGGTAAAACCCTGGTTAAAGCTCTGTAAGCCCGTAAAACCCTGGCAAAAGGCTGCTCGGTAAGCCTGGTAAAACCCTGGTTAAAGCTCGGTAAGCCTGGTAAACCCCTGGTTAAAGCTCGGTAAGCCTGGTAAACCCCTGGTTAAAGCTCGGCGGTAAGCCTGGTAAAACCCTGGTTAAAGCTCGGTAACCCTGGTAAAACACTGGTTAAAGCAGGCTAGTTTTAGTATATTATGTACAATTCCTCAGTATAATAATAAAAAAATGTTTTAATCAGACAATTATACAGCAGCCCTTAACCAAGATACTTAAATTAAAATGCTTATACACTGTATGTGAAAATATAAATTAAATAACTATTAAATTGCTTTATACCTAAGTTTACTTTTTGTTTTGCTTCAACCTCGTATCTTGTGTATTTCAGAAATTGATGAAAACATTTCTAAAAACATTTTCTACAATAAGAACAGAACAGAACTTTCTTGACTGCTTTTTACAAATTTACATATATATACACTGTACCTTGCCATCATTTGCTGACACACACAGAAAATACTAATGCAAATTGTTTCCTGTGACGCATTTTGTAAGTACTACATTCAGGTTCCTGAGCTCTACTTACAAATGTAAGTGCCAGAAAGCTGGCAGCCACGATTGCAAATATAATCATTCCCAGGCACCAAAAGCCCGGTAATTCCGGGTTTGAGTTCAAGTGAAACCATAATGATAAAATCACAGTCAGTACTGTTCTGCCAGTACTACTTACATGAAACTGTATGTGGGGGATGTTATGTAAAATAGTAAAATACAGTCTCTACGAGTCTTGTTTTTAAGATTGGTTAGGAGGGGAAGGGGGAGCTAAATTAATATAGAGAGGGGGCTTATTTAAAAATTAGTGTTAATAATTATGTGGGCTTATTAGAGAGGGGTCCGGACTTAATAGAGCTTTTACAGTAGTCAGCCGGTTTTAATCAATTTAATAAAGAGATGGAGGGCTCAAAACAGCTGAAATGGCCTAGTATAACCAGTTTGTTATAATACACAATAAAATCCTGGTTATAAGCTGTTCTGATATGATTTATAAAACACCTGGCTACAGTCTAGCAACATAAAATCTAATAAAAGACCTACCAAATAACATAACAGAATTAAAATAATTGCAAACTATTTAAAAAATATAATAATAATAAACTTGCTATTATAAATTATTTAATGTCAATAGATTTCATAGCCTCATAGTGCACTGGCTCACTAAAACTGAATCCACACATAATTTCTACATGCAGCTCATGTTCTTGATTTGATCTGCAATTGATAGACCTCTTCCTGTTCAAGCACTTGCAAGTCATCAAGTGACAAAGTGCTGTGCCTATAATAGAAGACAGTTAGATGTTATAGTTTACTAAATATGAGGGATGACAATGTACATAGCAACAGTTATTTTGCAAAATTGTATAGTATTCTATTTCTACACGCACTTTTCGAAAAGATTGTAATGTGGTGAACTAAAATTATTTATCCCTTAAAAAGTGAAATTTTACTTCTGTCAAGTTTTGAAGGTGAAATTTTATTTCTCCTAGGCCTAGCTATAAAGTGAAATTTCGCATGCACAAAGTGCAACTTCACAATGTCCACGAATTTACAGAAATGAAAACTTGAAGAATTTTAAAGTATTGACTGAATTTGTTTGTATTTGTTTGAATTGCAAATAATTTATTATATATAAACACATGAAATTTCAATTTTCCCTTTTGCTGTATAAAGTGAAATTTCAGTTAAAATACCAGTCTTTATGCACCTATCAATGTTAAACCCGAGGGGGGAGGGGATGGGGTTTTGACATTTTCTCCCTAAGGAATGTCAAATTCCCCACCCTCGGGACAACACGTTTGGTCAAAAATATCAAATACCTGTACTGTATCTGTCCCATCTTATTTACTATTTTAATAATTATTATTTCTTGCATTTATTAAATACCATTTATAGGAGATTTTAAACTATATTGTTAAAAGGATTTAGATATTTTAAAGTGGAAGAAAATTGGAAACAAGGAAAGTTTTGAAGACAATAAATATGCCATGGATATGAAACAGTAGCACGTTATTCTTAGAAAGAAATGGTATACCAATTAAATTTATAATAACTGATTATTAACTTTTATAGGATGGCTAAACATGTAGTATATACATATATATATATATATATACTCGGGGAAGATTTGTGTTGCTGTGTAGTATATTCGAAGTTCAAGAAATATATAGAACAGTTTAACTGTTTTACGGTTAACCCATAATGCACCCGATATAGTTGCCGAGGGGTCAAAGTTTTTGGACTTTGATTAGGTACTCCCAGAGAAAGTTACACAAAAATGATATTGCACAAGTTAATGTGCATTTACTTATCTGGCATATTCTCAGAAGTCATAATAATTTCAGCCTTTGTTGTTTTCCTGTACTAATAATGTTGTCGTGGAAAGCAAGGTCTGTACGTGAAATTAGATATTCCAATTAAGTTCTGGCTTTTTAGTTCCATTTTTACTGTACCAGGCTTTACAGCTTTAATACTTGAAGGAAATTGTGGAACTTTAAATTCTCATTTCAAACTCAGCATTTTAAACCTCAGCTCAAATGCATGCATTTTGCGGTTTTCCTGTATTCCGGACTCTCCTCAGCTAGCTAGCTGAGGAAAGCAGAGTCAAAACTTGGAGTATAGAAGTGTTTTGGGGGGCTAATATATGTTAACCAGGCTTTTACAGTTTTCCAGTATACTGGGCTAACTCCAGGATTCAGCTGGGTCATTTATATTAATTGGAATGAAATTAATGGAACTTCGTACCAGGCTTACCAGGCTTATACGGTTAAACTGTACCGGGCTCACCAGGAAAGCCGGGTCAAAACTTGAAATAATTGCAATCAATAAAATAATCAAAATCAGGGTTTTCTAGTAGACCAGGCTCTCCAGGAAAGCTGGGTCAAAACTTCAATAATAAAAAATTATGGAACTTCATCACCAGGCTTACCAGGCTTTTACGGTTAAACTGTACCAGGCTTACCGGGAAAGCCGGGTCAAACATTGGAATGATGCAACCTGTCTGCAGCAACTCCAAGTTGACCAGGCTTTTATGGTTTCCTGAACTGCAGTCACTGGGAAAGCTTGGAATTTCTGACTTTTTCAAGCATATCTTAACCGGCCTTTCAGGGTGAGCCCGGTTAACGCCCGGTTAAACCGGGGTTAACCAAGCTTACCAGGCTTTTTACCAGGCTTTTGGTGCCTGGGCAATGCAGCTCACGGAGGAGAGGAGTAATGTGGCAATACTTAGGCGCATTGTGAACCAATCTAGCAGATATATTCATGACGCGCTGGAGCTTATTCAGCTGGCAGTCAGGCAACCCATACAGTAGGCTGTTACAATAGTCAACACGGCTAGTTATAAAAGCATGAACCAGAGTCTTAGTTGCATCAGGAGACAAGTACTTACGGATGCGTCTTAAATTGTGCAAATGATAGAATGCTGATCCGCAGACCTTACTTATATGACTAGACATGGTTAAGCTATTGTCAAACCATGCTCCAAGGTTTCTAACTACGGAAGCAGGTACAACTTTCGATGTACCAACTATCATGTGATCAATGTCAACTTTAGCTAGCTGTTGCTTCGTGCCAATAATTAAGAATTCAGTTTTTGAGTCATTCAGCATAAGTCTGTCTGTGATCATCCAGCTTCGAAAGTAGTTGAGAATTATTTAATGTATTCTGCAATAAATTATTGTTACTTGCCATGGCTCCTACAGTCCTTTTGTGTAATCAGTTTCATACCTTAATTCAATGTTAGCTCCTAATATCACCGTTATTGTATTTGTGGTGGTGGATTGTCCATCCCTGCATTCCAAGATGAATTATAATATACATGTACATGTACCTCCTCAATACACAAGGATTCAACTCAGTACCATACCAAAAGCAACACACAGTAGCATTAAATAACACACTGGACAAGATTCAGACAAAATTATTTCACTCTTCATTTTCTCAATTTGTGGAGAATGAAAGTCTGTTTCATGGTATTTTGGATGCCATCAGTCTCAGGAAAAAAAATACCCGGTTGTAGTCACTTTACACAGATTACAGAATTGGGATAAATCCAGGGATAAATCATGTTATTGATGACTAATATAAAAAAAAAAGAACCAAAATACAGGTACGTGTAATATGCTGAGGGACAGCCTAAACAGGAATGAGCTTCCCAAAAGGGGGCTGAGAGTAAATTAATGTTACAGTGCAACTACTGAAACCAGGGCCACTTAGACAATGAGAACTAAACACATTACACTCAGTGTGACTACTGTAACCAGGACCACATAGACAACGAGAACACGTTGCAAAACTATTCAAAAGTATATATCCTAGCATATCCCATGCAATTTTCTTCATTATGATGACCAAATTTGCCTTTAATCGGATCAAAGCTCGAGTAAGTCAAAATGCTATTGTCCTGAAATCAACACTGATTGGCTCAAGTAACTGTTACTTTGTTTTCGTTCTGCAGTGTGATTGGTTCTCATTGTCTAAGTGGCCCTGCTTTCAGTAGTTGCACTGTAAAAGCATGCTAATTTTGCTGATTTCAATTGAAGGGCTGTGTGCAAAAAGGGCACAAGTGACTCTTAATCACATTCTAAATTTTCCTTCAATTTCTTTGTTTTCTAAGGGAGGATTTAGAATGTGATAAAGAATCACTTACAACTTTTTGCACACAGCCCTTCAATTGTTGTGCTATTGGGGACATTCAAAATCAACTTGTTTGACATAATTTTTAAGATCTCTGTATTAGATCATAGAAAATGTTAGACCTGTTTGGGTTTTCAATAACTATTGAAAGGTCATTCATGTTGAGGCTGATCTACTGGTAATGCTGCATGTGACATACAGTGTAGCAATAATTATGGCACATGTCAGTGCAAAAAAGCTTTGTATATTATCTGGTCTGAATTCATGTGTCCACTGTGAAAATTATAATAATAATGTGGGTGAATAGAAAACACCTGATTGTGTGACTGCTGACTTTGTAAAAGAGCCTAACAGTTTTGATTCCTTGTTTGTTTTGTACGAATTCGTTAAAACAGGGTTCACACAGGAAAGTTATAATGAATTCCATGACTTTTCCATGACTAAATTAAACAATCAAGGACTCAAATTAGGTTCTGGAGGAGACAAGAAAAACTAGAAAACGTCATTTAACTGGGTCTGTTAACCCACTTTAATATTGCTTGAAAACATTTACAAAGGAAGCAATCCTACCAATGGAGCACATCCTTATTTTAACGTATCATATTATCTTTAGCATGTAGCCAGAACTTCGCTGGTTTTAAAACAACCAAGTCGAAATCACCAAGTAGCAGATGAATAATGATGAAGAGTGCTGAAAGAGAACCTACTAATCTATCTAGAATTCTGCAAGGAAAGTCAATCATCAAAACATTCCAATGGTCGATGATAAAATTCCATGACTTTTGACATTTTTGCAAATTTCCATGACTTTTCCAGACCTGGAAAATTATTTTTGAAATTCCATGACTGTGTGAACCCTGTATAAGTAAAGTAAGGTTTAGCAAATTATATAAGCATATTATTACATAATCAGTACAAATATATTTCCTTGTTTACATAATAAGACTGAATTAAACAATTGAATTATTACCATTGGCTGAGCGTCATCGACCACGAGAGCCAGTAATTTTGTTCTAGTGTGCTGCATCTATTTTAGGATGTGCATGTAACCTGGGATATAATAAATAATCTGATGAGTGATGTCTTCTCGAGCCTTGTGAAGAAGCTGCATCAACATACATTCTGGCTTACTGCTAGCCGATCCATCCGAGACTCATTGCATTTACTCCAGTGCGACGAAGTTTGTTTAGAATTGGTCGTCAACCTACTGTTTTTCCACTATGCTGTCATTTATCAACCGTTAATCAAACACTGATATGATGTCTAAACTGTCTAATGAGCTTTGATTTTTGGAAGAGACTCTTTCCTGTTCACAACTTAACTGTCTCCTGTCGCCTCCCTTTGTTTCAGTTTTGCTTTCCAGCTGCAGAATTTCTAGACTCCAAAGCTTTCTTTAAAGTATTCTTGAACTTTCTTTTGCCCAGATAAGAGAACAATTAAGGTTCTTTATGTATAAAATTCACTTCCACAGCAATACAACTACGATTTCGCAACAGGCCGGTATATTCGGCCTTGCGATTACTGCCCATGTGCAATTACGGCCAACAAATCCAAAGGGTCACGACATATGTGTCTTGGTCTGAACTTAGATGAAACTTTGTCTTGGAGTATCCACATCTCGGAGGTCACTAGTAAATCGCTAAAATACTTGCAGCCCTTAGAAGACTAAAACCAATATGCCCCAAAGGATCTTAATAGTAATTTATAAGTCCCCTTATGTTGCCGCATATGGTTTCAGGGAGTGTGCTTTATCGCTAATCCGGTCCTACCTACATGATCGTCAACAAAGAGTAAAATGTAACGGGCAGTTCTCTGACTGGCTCCCAGTTCGTTGCGGCGTCCCACAAGGAAGCCCGCTAGACCTCCTCTTATTTAACATCTTCGTGAACGATGTTAATCAAGCTGTTGATATTTCTTCACGGCGCCTGTATGCTGACGACACTACCCAGTATGCAGCTGACGTGAGTCCAGCTGTACTTGAGTTCACCATTAACCATGACATCAAGTCGCTGAAGAACTGGTTCTCTGATAACTTTCTTCAAGTAAACGCCGCTAAAACGCAGGCCATGACTTTAGGAAAATCAAAGTATACGTACGACCTAAGCGTCCATGAAGATACTATTATTGTGAAAGACACCTTGAAAATTCTAGGTGTGACTCTAGATAAGGACCTTACATTTAAACCACATATTAACGAAATGCTAAAGAAAGCTTACGCGAAAATAGCGGCACTGCGCCGGCTCAAGCGCCTTGTGCCAACAGCTCACTTGATAAGACTCTATAAGGCGTACGTATTACCGCATTTAGAATATTGTAGTCCCATTTTGTTAGGCATTGGTAAAGTTCTTAGCAACAAAATCGAATCTGCAAATAGCTATGCTATCAGAACACTACTTAATTTGGGTAATAACGCATGTCATCAAGAAACACTATTAGACATGGCCTCAATGCGGTCATTGAAACATAGACGCAACGTACAATCTCTAATGTTATTCTTTAAATGCTTCAGAAATTAAGGTCCTGTATATATATCAAATCTATTTAAACCTAGAGTCACTAGCTATAACTTAAAGAGGTAGCGGTAATAACGTAGTACAGCCATCCTGTGACAGCCTTTTCCAGCATAATTCTTTTTCATACACAGTATCTCACATTTGGAACCAGCTACCATCGGCAGCTAAAACTACAACTTCTTTAACACAGTTTCGGCAATCTCTTAATAAGTCTGACTTTATTGGATGCCAGTGTAAAAACTGCCTCTAACTAGCTCCTGCACGCATGCACCTATATAATTGATAAATTTTGGCACCTTAGATTTTGTATATATCATTATCGTATGGTATCAGTATAGCTAGACTTGCTTACTTATTATTGTATATATGTAAATAGTTTGAACTAGAGTTCTCTTAGTTTTTATCCATATTGTTATGTATTAACAATATTACTATATATATATATATGTAAATAGTTGAAACTAGAGTTATCTTAGCTTCCATTCGTGTTATAATGTCATGCCCTAGCTTTATTGTCCTACTACAAATTTTATATTTTGTTACTATTAATTTGTCGAGGGTTTATATTCTCCCGAGCCAGGGGCTCACACTTCCTGCGTTACCGACGGTAAATAAATTATTATTATTATTATTATTATTATATTATTGTTATCAAGGCCATAAACAAGCAAGTTCCCGAGTATACCCATGAAAAATTTGTCCTGGCCAGTGACACTCGCAATCACAATTTACGGGGCTCGTAACAATCTTTCCACTGTTTCGTGGAATAGTCTGTCGGTTGAGGCCAAGCAGGCCTCTAGCATATAGTCTAGGTTATATTTAGTCACGACTTTTGTATACTGTCGTCGTCGTACAGTGTCGTATACTGTTGTAGTGGTATGCTGCTGTTATCGTATGCTGCTGTTGCTGTCGTCTTGGTGGTGGTCGTTGTCGTCTTTAGAGGCGGGGCTTTCAAAGCAAGTAAACATTCAATTCGAAACAAATATATTGAAAATAATATTCTGTTGCATATTTTTTTCATTGCAGGACGTGCAGTAATTAGCACCCAGCTCGGGTCTCGAAATACAAGGGTGAAGCTGAACATTGCATGTCTTGTCACATCATTGCATGGAGGAACACACAACGAACTGTTCTGCACAATATATCCGATGCAGAGACCGCCCTCTCTAACAGCCCTCCGCCAGCTACAGTGATCAGCTGAAGAAACCGATGCTTTACGCTCGGCATGCTGGCAGACATCTTTGAAGCGCAGCCCATATAGCAGGTCTTCTATACGTTGGACATCTCTCTAATAGAAAAGTGAAGACAATCAAGTACAGAACAGTCAAGACAAGAAAATCACGACAATCAAGCACATGTCGCCAGAAGGCTACTGATATTTTATACCTACTGTAGTTTGTAGTGTGATGATGGAGATTGTGACAAAATGTTGGTGTCTTCAACCATAGTTAGTAGTTTCTAGGTAACTCCACTTCAACCAGTGACCACGGCGAATTAATTTATTTTGCCGTATTTCCTGGAATAAGTGCCCCCATGACCTCTAAAATCTAGATGCTAACACCTAGTCCATCCAGAATCTACAATCCCGTCAAACCTGAGATACAGGGCGGCCCTGTTGACTAGAAACAATAGATTTTCTGCGCCCAAAAACAAAACCTTTTATTCTCCTGGGAACCCTTAAAGTTTTCAGTAATCCTGTACCGCTCGAGACCCGTATTCTGATTGCACTGTAGCTCTATTGTTTTCGTACTACACGTTCTAAAGGTTAGGATGTTTTGTAATATTGGGTAAGCCAATGCTGTGGGTCCATTTCGAGCAGTACGGGATGGCCCACCGTTTTACATACCAACTTTTAATGACAATAGGTACCCCATTCGCATACCAACATTGAATAGACTAATTCTAATGAATAAGGCAGAATACGATGTTGCATGCTAAATTCTGATTTGTTGAAATTGATGTTGCTGTGAAAGATAGTTTGGTTACATAGAAAATGATACTTCTGCTTTTTTGTACCCCCCAGGAAGAAAACCCTCGGGCGAGGAGGGGGGCACCCGGTTTGATATATTTTCGCCTTGAAATTCGCAATACCAACGAGTGAGTTTTATATAAATATGTCAAAGCAGTAGTCAACCTTTTAGGAGGGCGACTGTAGGCGCCATTAACACAAGAGTAAATGTTTACCGCGGATATTGTTTTACTATACAACTGTAAGGTCTTTATCTAAAAAGTCATTTTGCTGACGGATATGTATTCATTTCTTAGGGAATGCTTAACAATACGAATTCGAAACGTATGATGTAGTGTAGAACGGGCCTTAAGTTGTCCTATTGAAAGAGACTAGTACAGACTAAGTCACTCGTTAAAACGGTTAACAATAATAGAAAAGGACATCCAAATAATTGATGTAATAAAGAAACTGAATAAAAAATATTTCTGGAGAATTTATCAAAGGCTTTGATGAATCCGTCTGCTCTCTCCTTTGCGGTTATAATGTGAATGCCAGGGACGCTTTAAGTCCATTAAATGGATGAATTGTTGTTGTGAATACAATCTCTTATATAAGGCTGACGAAATCTAGATTATGGCTCTTTCTGTCTAGTAATATTGCTCATGATAGCGATCCGTGCAACACTCGTCCTTTATTATGCTGATTCTGTAAACAAATCTGTTCGAAATGGCCTTTAATTTTCGAAGTCTTCTTGTTTTCCCAGCTGCAATTATAAGGATTTTGTTAGGTGCCACACCAGCATTACGAGGACCGCGAAAAAGTGTGTGTGATCTTAGAAATAAAAGTCGAGTGTATTCGGGATCAGAAACGTCACTCCAAAAGCAAATATAATGACTGTTTTTACCAGACTCCGATACGTATGTAATACTGTCTAATTAGCAATAAAACGTTCAAAGATGGGATACCCATGGGATACCCATGCTAGGTGGTATACGAGGACCACGATTTTACACACGCATTTGGGTGGTTTATGAGGACCACCGCCATACTGGTTGTGACATCGTATCTCGGCGTGGTGGGCCATTTGCAGCGTTAATGTTTACGAGGACCGGATATTGGTCCTCACAACTACGGTGGTCCTCGGAACGTTGGTGTGTAAACCCATTTCGGTCCCCGTAACTACGGTCGGGTGAGCACACACACACACAGGCAAAAGCAGTAATAAACACACATTCACAAACAGATCTACACTAATGTCATAATAAAATAATCTTCGAGAGCATAATTAGTATTTAAAATTCAGGAGAAAAAAAGACCAAAACAGTTTTATCAACTTTAGAAGTGGTAGAAAAAATATCTTTAATATTTCTCCAATAAATCACTTTTAAACTTTTCTTTAAATTTTGAAAACGAAAACGATTTCATGTTTTTATCCATAGAATTCCATATTTTAGATCCTTGAAATCTTATGTTAAATATACCGTAATTCGTTCTTGCTTTAGGAAGGTAATAACACTGTTTTGATGCAGATCTTGTATTATGGCAATTGGAGTAAAGAACTTTTTAAAGACTGAAGGTAATAATTGATGGTAAAACTTAAACATAAAAGATGCGATATGGAAAGTGACCAGATCGAGCAACTTAATTATATTCAATGACTTAAATAAAGGACTTGAGTGTTCATCGAATTTAGAAAAAGTTATAATACGCATAGCTTTTTTTTGCAGAATAAAAAGTGGTTGTAAAGTGGAGGGGTATGTATTACCCCAAACAATTATTCCATATGTTAAAAAGGGATAAATCAGAGCATAATAAAGATTAATTAAAATATTAATATGAACATAATACCATAATTTAGACAGGATACCAAACACTTCTCTTAATTTTTTTTGCAATACTTTCAATTTGGGATGTCCAGCTTAGGTTAGAGTCAATCAGGATGCCAAGGTATTTAATACAATAGTCTTGTTTTAGTATCTTATCATTTATGGTTAATTCAAATTTGATAGTTATTTTCCGTTGAGGTGGATGGAAGAGAACAAAGTTAGATTTTTCTACATTGAGAGAATTAAAGCTTATTTGCACTTAACCAAGTATTGACATTATTTAATTCAGAATTTATATCTGATTGAAGGGTATTTATATTTTTATGTCTATAAAATAAATTAGCATCATCAGCAAATAAGTGGAAGTCAAAAAGATCAGAGCATAGGTGGAAATCATTAATATATAGCAGAAAGAGTATGGGGCCAAGTACTGATCCTGAGGCACACCACAAGAAATGTATTTAGCCGATGATGTAAAATTATTAACTGTGACCGTTTGTTGACGGTTACTGAGATAAGAGGTAAACCAGGTTTTGGCTACACCCCTTATTCCATAGTACTCTAGTTTTTTTATTAAAATTTTATGATTAACCGTATCAAAGGCTTTACTAAAATCTAAAAATATTCCACAAGAGAAGTCTCGTTCATCAATTGCTTTCTGGATTTTATCTATTATGCTAAGGACTGCATGGTCAGTGGAGTGTTTTGCACGAAATCCAAATTGGTTGTCAAACAGAATTGCATTCTTTTGAAGAAAATCAAGCAATCTGTTACACATAAGTTTCTCTAAGAGTTTATTAAAAATAGAAAGGAGAGAGATTGGGCGATAATTGCAAATACTAGTCTGGGATCCTTTTTTATAAATCGGTAGGACGTTTGCTAATTTAAAATTGCTTGGGACTATCCCAGCTGAGAAAGAAGCATTGAATAAGGTTTCCAGAGGCTTTGAGATTACAGTTTTAAGAATTTTAATGACTGAGACTGGAATACTGAAAGGACCAGTGGCCTTTCCAGTTTTTAAATTAGAAATTTCATTTTCAATTTCCTCAGTAGTAGCAGGAAAGATATAAAAGCTATTGCATGACGTACCAGATATATAATCTAGCGGTGATTTTTGAACATTAGGTATTATACAGGCTAGACTATTTCCTATATTAGCGAAATAATTGTTAAAAGCTTTAGCAATTGTCATTGGATCAGTTATTTCATTATTCCTTTCAACAATTTTCATAACTCTCTGATTCGCTCGGGGCTTAAAATGAATAATTTGTTTGATACCATTCCAAACTCTCTTGGTATCTTTAATGTTCTGTAAAAAATAGTCATTATAATACTTTCTTTTACTAATCTTCAATATGTGGTTTAGTTTATTTCTATAATGTTTAAACTTTGAGTGATAATAGGAGGACTTTGTCTTTAGAAATTTCTTGTATAATTTATTTTTCACAAGAATAGATACTTGAATTGCACGTGTTATCCAAGGTTTGGATTTTAATTGTATTTCTTTTCTAGATAATTGCTTAATAGGAATATACAGGAGCGGAATATGTTTATCAATTATTTCAGTTATTTTAGAATAAAAAGAATCAAACATGACTGTTAGCCAATTTATAGATTGGATTTCATTAATAAGGGCTAATTCATTAAAATTAGAATAGTCTCTTTTATATATCTTAACATTTGAAGGTAGAGAAGAAAATTTATTAAGTATAATAAAATTTGGTAAATGATCAGTTTGGTCATAAACGAGATTACCACTGATAACAAAGCGATCAATTGAATTTAAAAATATGTTATCAATCAATGTTGAAGAGTGATCGGTTATCCTAGTTGGCTGCAGAATTTGTGGTTGAAAGAAGAAGGAACCGAGAGTGTTAATAAAGTTGTCTGAGCCAGAGTGTGAATTAATTTTCAAAAGGTCTATATTAAAATCTCCCATTATTTAGCAAAGTTTATTCTCTCGGTGAATTAGTTCAACCACAGTATGCCTGAGCACTTCGGGATATTGAACACAAGCCTAAAAGATATGTACGCCAAACAAAATAGTTAGTCTACCTACGAGTAGCCGTTACCCATCGCGAAATTTGCGCAAATCAGATCAAAACAACCAGACGCGAATTACCGGTCGCGAACTGCAGCTACGGACTACAAACAACAAGACACGAGAAATCTGCTGCCAGGGTAACATCTCTCACATCTCGATATCTCATCCGCTTTATTTTCAGTATCCGCGATAATAATTTGGGGTCCGAATAATAAGCGTAGTCTGCGACGTTTCGAACAGTAATTGGCAAGCGTGTAAGTCGCATTTTCGTCTCATTAAAGAAAAATCCACATCGTTCCCGACTTATGAAATAATAAAAAGATTATATGTATTGTTGATTTAATATTGAGAAATTAGCTGAAAGTCGGATAGGCACATACGGCAAACCAGATAAATCGTCGACCTCGATCGAAACGTACTGAAAATCGGACTACGAATGACTAGATTTCGTGCACTACTACGGGTAGTCGACTATAATGAAAGGTAAAATGCAAAAGTAGTTCTTTATCACACATTGACACCTACGGATTACGATATCTAGGCTTAAATGGAATGCTCCTGCTTCATAGAGCACCCCAATGGTCCCCTATCACCAGGGGTAGTTTTGTTGCTCGTTATGCGGATTAACTTGATTGTTTTCATTTATTAAACCCTTCACCAGTCATACTAAAATTTACTTTAGGAACACTATTTATTTTCTGAACTATACTTGCCAAAGTAGTTACTGAGGACCTAGTTGTTCGAAGCCCATTTGGCGCCGATTCATCCTGGATTAAATTTTAAACTTAAAGTGTATATGAAATGAGACTGGAGACTGTATATATACACTGTTTGTTAGTCATTTTTGCATATTTGCTTTCATTTTAAGCATCCCACATGGCCGAGAGGTTCGTTAGTTCATATTAAAATCGGTGGAAATAGCTCTTTCCGGCCCGGAAAAACGAATGTAAAGTCTTACCGTGACACAGTCCATTAAAGAGTAACTTGATTGTTTTCATTTATTAAACTCTTCACCAGTCATACTCCTGGTTCAGTCTCCTGGTGGAAAACGTGCTACTCATTCCTCATCAAACAACTGAGGTTTTTATCTTTCCTGTTCACAACTTAACTGTCTCTTGTCGCCTCCTTTTGTTTCGGTTTTGCTTTAGACTTCAGTGTCAAACCATTGATTACCCTTAATCCTACATGCATGAATGGATAAGCTAAATAGCGCTTAGAACAACTGGACCCAGAACACAAGTCTGTAACCATTAAAGGATGTCATCAACCATGACTTGGAATCGAAGCGATGGCTGAACAAATACTCCTAAATTCTCCTCACATCTTTGTGGTTAAGCATGGGTGCGAAGTGCGACTAATATGCCATTGTAAAGTAGAAATATATCACGTTTATACGTACTATATATATATATATAAGTTTCAAGAATAAAGGTTTGTCTGTTTCTTTCTGGTTTTTCAGCCACCATACTGAAATATTGCTTAACAATAATTTTCTTAGCAGTGCATGTAAACGTCATGTAGCTTAATATGTAACAAGATCAAGTAAAGTTACACCTAATTTAATTTTAAACGTAAATAAATAGGCCTATATAGATGTAAAATCGAGTAAACCTGACAGTACAAGGAACGATATTTGTTAATTCAGGAATACGTACGCTTTTGCCGGCCTGCTTTCGTTGGTGTGGCGTGGCTGCAAACCGGACGAAGAAGCTGAAACAATATACGTTGTCTACCAGCAACCGGCCAGGGCCAATTTTGCTGACTATTTAGCGTGTTCCAACTTCGATAATGCAACTCATATTCTACGTCGAGTGAAAGCGACTAGTACGACTGTAAATTAACTCGTTCTGGTAACGCGTTTGAAAATATTGAAATTGCCTTGAATGGGTAATTTAGGCCTAATTAAGGGCCCTTCTATGCTCTGTCACTGCGCTCCGCCGCATAGAAAATATTTATGTTGTATATTCTACATACACATCAAGCAAGGCGTGTTAGGAGGATGCCGACCAGTTATGTCAAGTTTATTGCCGTATAAACATTACATATTAATGTTAAACTAATGACGAATCGCCGGATACGAAAAACCAGGTTAAAACCTCACTTTGAGGAAAAAACTATTCTGGAAACGTATACTCCAACCCTATGCGAATTCGCCAAGACCCCTGGAGGTTAAGGGTCATCAAAAAACTTACTTACATAAACAACCGCTGTATAAAGCCGGGATTACATAGTGTCTATAAATTTTGGCTCGGATAACCGACCGTGTAAACTGGCTGGCGTCAAGTGAAAGATATATGCAAATATCGTCTTAAATAACAACTCCAAGTCCTTAGGGAAGAACACTAGGTGCTAATTACGAATGCCCAACAAAAATACATTTCTATGCTCTGTCACTGCGCTCCGCCGCATAGAAAATATTTATGTTGTATATTCTACATACACATCAAGCAAGGCGTGTTAGGAGGATGCCGACCAGTTATGTCAAGATTACAAAGTTCGCGGTGGGAATGGTAATAGGAATATAAATATTGTAGTCAGTGCAGAATTAAATGCCTAAGTTAGCAGTCGCGAGCAACTGTTGTTTAAGGTCTTCACGGCAATACAGTTCTTTGGCACTATCGGACTTCTATCTGCCGTGTTTTTTAATAATATGTTCAGGAACACCATTGTTCGAGGCTGCGGAAGCGCCACCTATCCTAAAGGAATGTAAACCAATACTGCTAGTATCAACACCAATGGCCTTCAGTTTTGCTAGTATTACCTCTCTGAGCTACACCACAGGCATGGTGGAAAAAAATAATGCTATAAAATACCAACTGAATCGTAGAAAATGTGTGACCCGACTGAACTAAAGACATTAAATACAGGGCAACGTGAATGTCTTCAGCAGGAAAATAAATGACTTCAGGGAAAGTTTCCGCCCAGGACTTCCATCTCTTAAAGTAACCACCGTACGACTTCATGGTGTTGGGAACCCTACTCTGGCTGAGGAAGCTTGGAACCTGACGGGCAAGCAACTGCAAGGCTGGATGGCGAAGTGTGAAAAGGCCTTGTGACCTAGAACTTGTAATAGAGATGGTAGGGAATAAGGGTTGGAAATGGAATCACTGCTATGCCAAATAAAAACAACATTCCAAATGTATATAAGACATAAATACAATATAAGTACATAAGTACATGAATACAATTTTATTATTGCGAATAATTTCTAACAATAATTAAAACTAAAGAATATGAAAAAACATAATCTGGTGTAAGATACATAATCACGACGAAGACATTATAACAATAAAGCAGCATATATCTATTATAAGATAAATCATAAAAAAGCAGGCATATGCCGTGATTATAACTAAGAAAGCCTCCAATACCACATAATCTGGCAAAGACCACTACTAAATGAAGCAAACTATGCATTATATAATATCTCTCACAACCTATGTATAACGAACATCTCCGCTATAAAGCGGTGTGCAGTACATACTAACAGTAAATGCACAAATAACCACAATATTCCGCTATAAAGCGGTGTGACCGTACAATCGCGATGTAGTCACATTCTTACGCTATAAAGCGTTGTGCGTTCCTATATGCACTATCAATGACAATACCGCTATAAAGCGGTAGTAAACTGAGCAATAACAAAAAAATTTTTAGGAAGCATCTAAACGGACAACTAGTAAAGCTGAATGAAAATTGCAAGCGTTGAAAATGGTAGGAAAACTGAGATGCGACGAATCAAAAATACCTCGAGGGTCAGAAAACTCAACAATGTGTGAAACTGAAGACCTAGGCACACCAGAAGGGAAAAGGAAAGGCCAAAAACTAGCCGATTGCCATTTGGGAATCACCAGTGTCCCCGAAGCATGAGAAAACTCAAGGTGTAAGATGGTGCGGATGACCAGATAAATAGGTGGAACTAACCAATTGTTAACACCTCGCCAATTAGCACTAAAAGCATCAACTCCTTCGCACCCCGGGCTCCAGAACTTGGAGAAAAACCGGACGCACTTAGCTGAACTCGAAGAAGCAAAACGATCAACATCGAAAAAACCGTGAAGATGGCAGATATGCTGAAAAAATTGCAGAGACACGGACCAATCATCGTAATCAACAACGCGACTCATATAATCTGCAAATTCATTAAGGGACCTAGGAATCCATTGTACCTCCAGCGAAATATTGTGAAAAACACAGAATGTGTATATATCCACCGCAAGGGCATGGAGTCTGAGTGAATTGCTACCTCTAACGGAAATAGACGCTGCGTTCATATTGTCCGTGAAAATCTTAACTGCCTTATTACGCAAAGACATCTTGAACGACTTCAAACTATAAAGGATAGCAAGGAGCTCCCTAGCGTTACTATCAGAAGTTATCTGGGTAGAAGAGAATGCTTTATAGAATAACTCGAACTCATCCCTATCCAGATATAGAGCATAGCCACCGCAGGCGTAACCACTAGCATCCGAATAAACCAACACAATCGGAGGCGAATACTCAACGAGAGCTCTACCGTTGAGCTTAACGCAATTATGAATCCAAAATTGAATTTCCTGAAGGCACTGCGGAAAAAAACGGATACGCACTCATGTCAAGTGGAATATCCCAATTATCATGAAACTGTACAAAAGACTGTAAGAATTTAGACATTAAAAGGGCGACGTTACCAACTACGAGTGAAAGGGAGATGATTTTACCCACGACTGAGGCAACGAACCGAGGAGAGACTATAGTAATTTTATGCTTAAGCTCTATGAGAGAACTAACAAGCTTCTTAATTCTCCGTTCAGGAATAGAAACAAAACCATTACGTAAATGCCAGAAAAAACCAAGCCATTCCATCTCTTGTGTAGGACACCAGATAGATTTTTCTTCGTTGACTACGATTCCAGCATTATGAAGACTCGTACTAATAAGACGAGACATACTCTCAGCCTGTGTTCGACTCGGAAGGCATGCCGCACCGTCGTCCAGATATAAAACCAAAGGAATACCTTGTGCTCGCCAATGCCGAACTAGAGGACGAAAAACTTTCGTAAAGAGATAAGGTGCCGAGGACAGGCCGAATGGTAGAACGGTAAACTGAAAAAACCTGGGTATGTTCGAATTAAATAGCGGCCACTGAAAACCCAAGTAGCACTGGTTAGCGTCACAAATATCAATGTGATGGTAGCCTGATTTCATGTCAAACTTAAACATGTATCCTGATAAATGGAGGTACTGAAGAAACAGTTTAGAATCTTCCATCTTAAATTTAAGTTTATAAATATGCTGGTTAACATGTCTGAGATCAAGTATGAGCCTACGTTTGCCCTCAGAATTAGTGGACACAGAAAGAGGATTAACCACCCTAGGTGACGAAAAAAAATCAACAACAGAGCCTACCCTGAGTAAATCATAAATAGCCTTGTTAACAAAATCAGTGCATGACAACGCTGATGCGTTGTTCTTAAATGTCGCACTAGGTGGCAAAGAAATAAAAGGAATCTTATAACCATTCGAAATGACATCTAAAATCCAGGCAGGTGTTCCTATATTAACCCAAAACTTAATATGAGTTTTGAGACGATATTTAAGTATAAGGGGAGCTATCCCTTGCTGGTACTCATGTAAATTACATTTCAAGAACTGTTCGAAAGAGGAATCGGTAATGTACTTATCTTGCGCTAGGAGTTCGTTGAATTCATGTTCGATGTTGGATCGTCCTGGAACTGGAAGCTGATCCCTGTTACAGGTTTCGGGGAGAAACATCCTATGGCCTCCAAGAACGTCAGATGCGTCAGCCTTGAGTGGCCCCCAAAATGAATCCTTAGAAACGATTTGGACGGAATGGGGGAGCGGAGCTGTACTGGCTTCCAATGGGAGAGGTTTTAGCAAGCCTGACTGGGCAATCACGCCACCAATGTGCAAAGGAACCACAATATCTGCAGGAGCCCCTAGATTCCTGGAACTGCTGGCCTCGTGGGTGATACATTGTGATGCTAGAAGAACGCTGGTTCTGGGTCTGCCATTGCCCTTGTGGGCCACGTGTCCAGGGTCTGTTGATACTGTATGGAGAAGATTGTCGACTTCTTTCTCTAGCTTTTTCAGCATTATTACGCTTGGTCCTTGAGCGAGTTTGCTCGCGTAAGGCTTCCCTCTCAGCACTACGTATCTTCTTGTCGTCTTCTTCGTTTAAAGCAACAGCGTTGGATTCGTAATGCTTGTATAAAGCCGGGATTACATAGTGTCTATAAATTTTGGCTCGGATAACCGACCGTGTAAACTGGCTGGCGTCAAGTGAAAGATATATGCGAATATCGTCTTAAATAACAACTCCAAGTCCTTAGGGAAGAACACTAGGTGCTAATTACGAATGCCCAACAAAAATACATTTAACCACAAGTAGCCCAGGCTCTGTCAGTTAATGTCAACTTACTGATTTAATAGCATTTATTTTGTATGGGATATTTTAGTCTTCTATTCTCAGGAACACCCAACGGTAAAACTTCATAAAAACAAACATTCTGATGTTTTTATAACAAATCAGATGTATTTAAACATATTTAAGGGAATTGTTTTTCAGCTGGCAGACGAACAGCTGTTCTGCAGCGCCAGCCAGCCTAAAGTTCATGAAGAATTTCTAAATTTCCCAGCTGAAATATTTAAGTGCAGAATTTGCCAGCAGCAAAAATATTTTTTTTGAATATATTCCCAGCTGAAAAATACAAGTGAAGAATATGTCAGCTAATAAAAATGCACGATATCTATTCCAATACTGGTATGATCAATTAAAAGTCAATCAAGCTATACTAACGGCCGTGAGCCACGAGTAGCAGCTGACGTTTCAAGCGTTTAAGCACAAGCAACATACGCAGACTCAGAATTTGCAGAATTTGCCAGCTGAGAAATATCGCTCTGTTATATTATTATTATGTAATTATATCGGACTGCAGAATTTACCAGCTGACATACAAATATCGCTCCGTTATATTATTATTTAGTATCAGACTGCAGAATTTGCCAGCCAAGAAATTCCAAAGTGCAGAATTTGCCAGCCGAGTGGCCCAGAAGAACAGTTATTTTGCAGAACAGTTCGTTGGGTGTTCCTGTATTCTCAGCGTGAATTGTGAATACAAATCGACACAACTTACAGGGTATCTTCTTGTGTTCGTTAGCTATGTCTGTGCGAATTTCAACAAAGTTTTACCTCACTTAAGCCTTGTCTATATAAAAGAAAGAGAAGGTTGGAAGCGAGACCCATAAACTCGCATGCAGTCGCAATCATAAGTGCCTTCACCCGAGCTCTGTAAACGACAAGATATAGTATCTCAGTTCCATTTACACCGTAAATCTATTGTAAATCTTGGATAGAAATCAACAAAATGTACACGGTGTGATCTGGTAATTCTTACCTACGTCTGTGCCAATTTTCATCGAATTTCGGCAAAGGTTTAGCGAGGAAAAGCTTTACTTGCAATTCGCTGAGAATTGGCCTAGAAATAGAGAAATAGCTCATTAAGGAAGACACTCTATACGTTTTGTGGATCAGTTATTCAACATTTAGGTTGTAACTGAAAGACACAAATCCCATGCAAAATTTAATGCTATTTATTCTATAAATTACAGTGTTTACAAGGATTTCTAGCACTGAGAAATATCGTATCTGAACGCACGTAAAATGGCCTCTCAGCCATTCAGCGATTTCCACGTCACCCTTGCTTCGAACAACCGGGCCCAGGTCCAAGTATTGTTTATATAATAAAAAAAATAATACATGGACGCTTGGAGATTTTAAATTCAATACGCTGCTCAACAAGCATCCAATGCAACTGGATTAAAACTGGGATTTGCGTCAGTAATGTAACCAGCCTCGCAGCTGTATTTTGTAGATACTGCAGTCTCTGCAAAATATGTTTCGGTAGGCCATATAATAAGGCGTTACAATTATCTAATTTAGGCCTACGGCATTCCAGCCAAACACGTCTTCATTACTTTCGAATACTGAGCATTTATTACAAAAGGGCATTTCGCATTTAAGTCAAATGTATTTTGTGACGTTAAAGCACGAACTACACATTTCCGGCAGACCGTCATGCGGCAATCACTTCCGATAGGCCGCCATTTCGCCTTCGAAATCGCCTTTGTACAGCGCATGCTCACCAGGGGGGATCAGTGTTTGGGAGATGGGGGAGATGTTGTTTTCACGGTTTTGGTACAATCCATACTATTTGCATGATTTATTTATTATTTTACATAATTTATTAATTTAGTTCGGCGCGTGTTAAAGTGCCACAACGACGAAAATTTACCATTTCGATTTGCCACTTTTTCAGTGTCAATAGGTCAATCAGTATTAGAAATATCCGAAATAGTAAAAAATATTCCCAAATGGGCATGTTAAACCACAAATTTTAGGAGAGTTTACCGGTAAAATCCTGTCCGCCATTACATTATCTTTAAACAAAGATTTATTCACCGGAAGTCATGTCATACACTTAACACGACAACCTCGTGGCGTGAAATAGTGTGCATAAAAAAGTAGCCAACCTCGCAAAGATAAATATAACTTTCTTCTTATGTACGTGAAGACGTTTTTAGTAGAAATATTCCTCCAGGCGTTGTGTTCTGCAGGCGAGCGTTAAGTGTATGACATCACTTCCGGTGAATAAACTTTTGTTTAAAGCTGAATAAAGGGAACGGCTTCCAGTAATGGCAGACGTGTAGATTCAATATTCGGAGTTCAAAAAATAAGACTTCCTGTCGTTCAGTATCGAAAAACAATTTGAACTGGTAATAATATATGAACTCTACTTTATGAATATTCAAAAACATTGATATGTCAAAATTTGATCGTAGGGGCACTTTAAGAACGACGTTTGCCGTAAAGTCGCACCAGAGTCGTAATTCCCGACTTGGCTACTCGAACCTCATGCTGGACTCGTACCTATTGAATAGGTCGATCTCAATTGCGGCAAACGTCGTACTATCCATGAGCCTATTTCAAAATTAATAGGTTCGACTGAATTAAGTTCATGGTTAGTTCGACGTTTGCCGTAGGCCTTAGTTGTCACAAAGGCATGAACCAAAATCTTAGTCAAATTCCTAATGCATGGGATGTTTCTGGTTGAATAAAAAGCCGATTTACAAATCTGAGTTATATCAATGTTAATAACAGTTTCGTACCCAGAGCTCATCTCCACAGAGAGAGCTCTGGTAACAGCCATTTGTTGGTCCTTGCTGATTGGCTAAAAGAAAACGCATGCGTAGGAATCATTTCTTGAAAACGAGGAACTCGATAAATCCATTCGTACAAAAAGGAAGCCATTGAAATTCGATAATTCCAAGATGGCAGAAGATATGAGGAGCGTGTGGGACAGTCGAAACCCAAGTTCTCCTTCCACCAGTCTACTCAGTACAAGGAAAAAGACGGGAATTCCGGCAGAAAGCCATAAAATAGCCGAAGATGCAGTCGGGACCAGAACTAAGCAGAAGGCAGAAATACTGAAAAGGTTAGCCGAGTTGAACTGATTTTCACTATAATTTTTTTTTTTGGGGGGGGGGGAAGCCAACTTAGGAAAATAAGCTGGAACTTCTTGGGCAAGCTGCATATTATTTAAGCTTACTGATTTATATAACTATGAGCAAGCTCGATTACCCTCGAGCCAGAAAATCTAAAGAAAATCATAGCTTAATTTATATGGAGTGAATGACCTATAAATCATGCTAAAAACAACACCCAAAAGTAGAAGTGTCTATATGGCTGCATTGCCCAATTTGAGAATCTTGACAAGATCTTGTAAGATCTTGTAAGATCTTGTAAGATCTTGAACATGATAATTCTTGGCAAGATCTTGGTATGATCTTGGCAAGATTTCAACAAGATCTTGGCAAGACTTAAATGTAGAAAATCTTGGCAAGATCTTGGTATGATCTTGCCAAGATTGAAACAAGATCTTGCCAAGGATTTGTACATTAATTATTGGCAAGATCTTACCAAGAACTTGCCAAGATTGCAAAAAGATCTTGCCAAGGGTTTGTACATTAATTATTGGCAAGATCTTACCAAGATCTTGCCAAGGATTTGTACATTAATTCTTGGCAAGATCTTGGTAAGATCTTGCAAAGGTTGCAACAAGATCTTGCCAAGAGTTTGTGCATTAAATCTTGGGAAGATCTTGGTAGGATCTTGCCAAGATTGCAACAAGATCTTGCCAAGATTTTGTAAAATGAATAGTGCATGCAATATTATGAGCAAGATCCTGTTGCTGTTGATACTGTTGATAAAAAAGGAGTTGGAGTTTTTGATAATGTGTAGTTCCAGAAAATATCCAGACCCCCCACCCCCCCCCCCCCCCTCCCCCTCCCCTCACGGAAGGGACTGGAAATTCCAGACTGGGGGGGGGGGGGGGGGGGGGGGGGAGGGGGGGAGGGGGGGGAGGGGAGGGTCAATCTGCCCAAACTTCCAGTGGGTGGGTGGATATTTTCTGGAACTACACAATGTTATCAAAACACAAGAAAGCAAATGAATTAATCTCGAGGGCACAGCACCGAGAGATTTATTGCTGTTGAGTGTTTTTATGTTAACATGGTCAATAACATAGAATGAATTCATATATCATAAGAAAATATAATACTTGCTTGATGTGTTTTGCTGAATAAATTATTAATTACAAATTATCTTTTGTTATTTTCTCCTGGTCATTTCAACAAGTCACATGCATCTCCAGCTTGATATAGAACAAATTGGAACTCCAACCAATAATAAATTGTTCTCTTTGTGACAATGAACACACAACTGTTAAAAACAGGACTTCTATACAAATGTAGCTATCAATAATAACTTGTGTCTCACGACAACAAGTTTTCTTCATATAATTTTTGCACCACGGCCATCATGCAGATACATTTGCATGTATAAAAATATAAACATTGTAGCAGGTTTGATCTGCCTGCAGGTATTATAGGGTCAGCTAATCTTCGGTTATGCGCTGCCACTAAATAACATTCAATATTGCCCTGATCTTCATAGAATGTACATGTATGTGGGACACTCTTTGGATTTATCCAGGTGTTCCTCATGTTTGATCCATCATTCTCAAAATAAAATCATACTGCAATTCTGCAACATAATTCAAAAACAACAATTATTGTATGGGTTGCCTGACTACCAGCTAAATAAGCTCCAGCGCATCATGAATATATCTGCTAGATTGGTTTACAATGCGCCTAAGTATTGCCACATTACTCCTCTCCTCCGTGAGCTGCATTGGCTTCCAATTCGAATGCGCATCAATTTTAAAGTATTGCTCTTAACTTTTAAGTGTATCTACGGAATGGCACAAGAATATTTATGTGAACTGATTAATGTTAAGGAATCTCATTATAACTTAAGATGTTCGAATAGTTTAATGCTTAGTTTACCGAATGTTAGGACAAAGTTGACGCTAGGAGATAGGTCATTTATGGTTGCTGCACCACAGCTGTGGAACTCACTACCAAGTGCTCTTCGTGAGATTAAATCTGTAGATAAGTTCAAGCGCCATCTCAATGCCCATTTTTAAAATATAGCATATGAGCCTTAAATGTTATATTAATTAATGAACATGTAAGGCTCATATGCTAGATTTAAAAAATGGGTCTTGAGATGGCGCTTGAACTTATCTACAAATATATATATATATATATATATATATATATAAATTGAATATAGAAAAAGGCGGTAAAAACTAACGATGAACTTCCTGTAGAAGGATCCCTCTGGATTCACAGCTAGTTGTAGTTATATATTATACAAAGAATTTACAGGAGTACAACTGGCAACTTCTCACAGTTCCATATATTTAAAAACGTTTCGGCTTTCTGATGAAGGCTGAAAGCCGAAATGTTTTTAAATATATGGAACTGTGAGAAGTTGCCAGTTGTACTCCTGTAAATTCTTTGTATATATATATATATATATATATATATATAAATATGTATTTTTACATATACATATCTATCTACCATACTATATTAAGATACTCAGTTCACAGCATATTTTTAATATATTCTTACTAGATGTTATGCGCAATTGATCATTTTATGTAAATTGCGCAATATAAGTATTAAATTATTATTATTATTATTATTATTATATATGAAGTGAGTATTTTTATGTCAAATATATGGTTTAAATACAAATGTACAGGTATAATAAGATCCTGGCCGACCGGTTATTCGAAGCTTGATTAAGCTACTCTAGGATTAAGGTAACTCATTTGTTTGAAAAGGTTAACTTGACGAATGCAGATTTTTGGTTAATAACTTATTATTAGATGACTGAGGAATAAATGGTACATTTATATTAAAATTGTAATCCCAGATTGCAGGAAGACACCTTTTACCAAGAGAACCAGAATCCTTGGTTAACATTTAACCAATAATAACACGGTTAGCAGTTCTTTTACTTATTTTAGTGTATTTATCTAATTTTAATAATCTAGAGTACAAATAAAGCTGTTGTTGTTGATTAACATTAATCCGAAAAGACCAGGCTAGGCTTGCTGGTGAAACTTGTCAAAAATCAATTCCGAAATTACAGTGAGAACTCGACAAAAAGGATCATGGTCAAGTAGGCTGATATGAGCTTTTTTCCATGTAATTGTACAACTACAATATATTCGCCGGGCTAGTTTGGCTGGCATTTATAATTGTTTAATATTTCGTTTTCTGTGGTGTGGGGCACGCATGCATGAAGTTGGTGGATTTAAAAAATCAATAAGTTGCTACATGGATAAGTGATAAACAAAGGCCAAAGCCCAGCATGCATAATAATATTAATGTGACAATAATACCAGCTGGCACATTTTATGTTGCTCAAAAACTGATTTAGCTGATAAAAAAATTGAACTTAACTCAACCTTTAACTGCAAAGCAAAGGTACTTTTAATTACGTTGTACGTTCTTAATTTGTACCTGCAGACCCAGGTCTTTGTTTCCACCATACGATTCATTGTTTCTTCGTCTGAGTTCATTGCACTTCAAGTTCAACTGGACCGGGACACTACTGGAACGACACATGTTTCGGTGGTTCACTATTCCAAGCAAGTGTGAATAAGCAGCAGACGTTTTTGACAACACGGACGTCACAAGACCGTGAGAAGACTGGAATGATTTAAAAAAAATCTTATCTACCTCGGACACATTTCTGGATGATCAATATTGACGGGAAGACCCATGTTTTGACATTCGTGAGTTGATGTTATGGACGTGATGACGACAAAATGGGCAAAAAAGGAATATTTGACTTCCGGTTACCGTCCGTGACTCACGAACGTCTGGTGCTCAAGCTCTCTATTACTTTTATCAGAAACGTCTATACGCCACGAAACTGTTTGTCAATCTAATTCTCCCACTTCAAAGTATCCATTCAAGTTCCTAACAATCACGTTCCTCCGACTCTGTGAAGTTTTGTTTGAAGACTTCTTGTTTTGTCTTTGGTTTCAACTGATTGCCATCCTGAAACAGGATGTTTTTAATAAGAAAACAGCGCATCTCCAGGAAATACTCAGCATCCGGGTATTACGCTGATGATTCATTTTTACGCTGATGATAGTCAGATCTACATGACATTCAACCCATTGAAAAGTGAGGAGCTGGTCTCTTCCAAGTCCGCTGTTGAGTCATGATGTATCCACGACATCAACAAATGGATGACTACTAATGGGTTATTGCTAAATGGAGATAAGACTGAATTTCTTGTATTAAATGCTCGCCATCGATCACCACCTCCTGATCTTGATTCTATCATTGTTGGATCTGACGTTGTATCGGTGTCCAAATCAGCGAGGAATATTGGCGTGTGGTTTGACGATGTTATGTCTATGAACAAGCAAGTAAATAGTGTGTGTAAATCGGCCTTTTACCATCTACATAATATTTCTAAGATTAGAAAATATATTTCCTTTCAAAACTGTGAAATCTTGTTACATGCGTTTGTAACAGCGAGACTAGATTACTGTAATGTACTTCTTTCAGGACTTAAACAAGAACAGATTCGCAAACTTCAATATGTTCAAAACTCAGCGGAACGCTTACTTACTGGTACACAAAGAACGGATCACATAACACCTATATTAAGGGAGCTGCATTGGCTACCCATATCTGCTAGAATAAGTTTTAAAATTTTATTATTAACTTTTAAGTCACTTAATGACTTAGCGCCATCATACTTAAATGAGTTGTTAGTACCATATATCCCTATAAGGACTTTGCGCTCAGCGAATAAGGGACTACTAGTACAGCCTCGATATAACCTTAAATCGTATGGATATAAGGCTTTTTTGTATATAGCACCACAACTCTGGAATTCTCTTCCTACTAATGTTAGACACTGCAGCTGTCTTAGCACCTTTAAATCTATGGTTAAGACGTATCTTTTTGGGATTGGTTATAATCTTAATTAGAAAACTGTTACTTAGCTTTATAACTAGGATTAGTATTAATATAATATTTATCTTAAATATTGTAAAAATAGATTTTTAATTTACTATTTATATTGTGAATTAGCATGCAATTGGTTAATATCAATGTTTTAAATTCTTATTATTGTAAAGCGCCACTGGATTCTTAGTAGAAGTGGCGCTATAGAAATTCATTATTATTATTATTATTATTAATAGTGTACATGTACTTTCAACCAATAACGTCGCGGAAAACCAATCCGACACGGATGCACACTTTCAATTAAATTTGGCGCTCAAATATTGAAGTCTAATATTTCTCTTCAACTGTCATTATCTTCCCGTGAAGTCCGTTTGCGGCAAACTCTCTGTCTTTTGGTATGGTTTTAGCATTATCAAACTCTATTTCTTTTATAACAATCTCCAGGATTCCAGAGAATCGAAGGTTCGTTTTGGCTTTGATGGAAATCCTACAAGACCGGTCTCAATCAGTAAAGATAGGAGACTTCATATCAAAACCGTTTCAAATGCGTTATGGTGTTCCTAAGGCTCTGTACTAGGCCCAATCGTATTTTCAATGTACAGAGCCCCTATCGAAGATATCATACGTTCTTATAATCTAAATTGTATGATATATGCCGACGATTCCCAACTGTATGTGACCATGAATCCCCGGCTGCCATAGGACATTATATATAGCTCTTAAGAAATTAAGAACGTGCTGATTAATAATGGTAATAGAACTGAGTGGAGTGCAATTTGGTCTAAAATCATACGAGTGATTACAAAATTGCACGACCGCGAAGCGGGAGTGCAATTTGTAATCAAGAGTATGATTTCAGACCAAAATTGCACTCAACTCAGTTCTATTACAACTTAATTATATTCATTTTGAAATCTTAACAAACGATAAACGTAAATTTGTTTTTTTACAACAACAAACTAGAAAAGTCAAGCAGGTAGAGCTTGAGCGTGCGCGAGCGATCACGCAATCCCTACGCTGTGAAATGGTTTCTTAAATTCTGCTTATTGATTGGTTCAGCAAAAGGATGCAATAACAGACACAAAATGATGCAATTTAGGCTGAAATCACTGCTGCTTTTAACCAATCAAATTGGAGGAAACACCAGTGATTTCAAAATGAATATAATTAACGATGTCATCATCTGGAACAAAAGGAACGAGCTAGTATGCAATCCTTCAAAAACTGAAATAATACACTTTTCATCACGTTTTACCAAAAATCCATCTATCTATGATTTCACCATTGGTATGACTGACATAAAACTTACGAATCAAGTTCGTGACCTAGGTGTCATTTTGGATTCAAACCTTAACTTCCGTCCACATATTAACAACATATGTCGAGCAACATCCTTAGCAGTAAGGAATATTGGCCGTGTCCGCAAGTATCTCTCAAAAGGTCAGATTGAAAGACTAATACATGGCTTTATATCGTCCAGACTGGACTACTGCAACAGTCTTTTATATGGCCTTCCATCGTGTGATATTAACAAATTGCAGCGAATCCAAAATACTGCAACCAGGCTTTTGACGGGAGCCAAACGCAGAGATTGTATTTCAGGAACTCTCAAGGAATTACACTGGTTGCCAATAAGAGATCGGAATGATTTTAAGATTCTTTTGATGACTTACAAAGCATTGCATAATATGGCCCCAGTATACATATCTGAGCTTCTGACAAAGTACATGCACTCCTGCACGATCTCTAAGATCTGCCAACAAATCACTCTTACATATATGTACCTGCCAAGGTGAAGACCTGCACCTATGGACAAAGATCGTTTACGTATGCTGCTCCACACTTATGGAACTCTCTACCGGAAAAAATAAAAACTCTAACAGTATTGGGTCTTTCAAATCAGCACTTAAGACGTTTTTATTTCAGAGACATTTTAAAGAAAGATAAAAATGGACCGATCAGTTATTTTATCAGTTATTCTATCTTCCATCGCACATACATTCTCAAACGATTGGAACCTTAATTTGTTCAAATGTCTATCTTCTGTTCGTGAAACGTTTTAAAGTAATACGGAAAAGTTATTTAATTTTATTATTCTTCGGCACTGGCATTTTTAACTGATTGAATTGTAATTGTCCAATAATCTATATTTCATTGGATGTACAATTTTTACCATTACTATTTGTCAATGATAGCAATTTAATATATATAATTCGAAGTGTACGTGCATATCTGCATTACTTAAATAGACAAATAGATAGATTAAATTAGATTAGGTTATTTGATTGAATAGATTAACTAGTAGGTTTCAAGTGTGCCAACATCATTGTAAAAAGCATTGAGACTTCGGTTTTATGCGTTCTCAAGAACTTATTATTATTATTATTATCTTCTTGTGTTCGTTAGCTAACTGTCTGTGCGAATTTCAACAAAGTTTTACCTCACTAGCCTTGTCTATATAAAAGAAAGAGAAGGTTGGAAGCGAGACCACAAACTCGCATGCAGTGACAATCTGCCTTCACCCGAGTTCTGTAAACGACAAGATATAAATGTGTTCAATTTACACCGTAAATCTACTTTAAATCTTGGATAGAAATCAACAAAACGTAGGGTGTGTTCTGGTAATTCTTACCTACGTCTCTGTCAATTTTCATCGAATTTCAGTAAAGGTTTAGCGAGGAAAAGCTTTACTTGCAATTCGCTGAGAATTGGCCTAGAAATAGAGAAATAGCTCATTAAGGAAGACACTCTATACGTTTTGTGGATCAGTTATTCAAGATTTAGGTTGTAACTGAAAGACACAAATCCCATGCAAAATTTAATGCTATTTATTCTATAAATTATAGTGTTTTACAAGGATTTCTAGCACTGAGAAATATCGTATCTGAACGCACGTAAAATGGCCTCTCAGCCATTCAGCGATTTCCACGTCACCCTTGCTTCGAACAACCGGGCCCAGGTCCAATAATACATGGACGCTTGGAGACATAAAATGTATCTTCCCGTGTTCAACTCGGTATCTCACTCGTTCGCAACGCTCACTCGGCGTGAGATATCGAGTTGAACACGAGAAGATAAAGTCCACATCTACGCGCGCCCATGTATTAATAATAATAATTTCTATAGCGCCCTTTCCTAAAATATGCCCAAAGGCGATTCACAATTATATGATAATTACAGAAAAACTAATTACATATAACATAACGTCTAAAGAATAATAAGAAAAGAAAAATGTGATAAAATCCAATAAAGCTAAATCTAAAATACAATAAAAATTCAAGAATGTCATATGTTAAAAAAATCGCAATCAACTGAAAACGCTTTCTGAAATAGATGTGTTTTAAGATTATTCTTTAAAATGTTCAAAGAGGCACTGCATTTGATTTGCAATGGAAGTGCAATCCATAATAATGGCGCAGAGATAGAGAAAGCACGGTAGCCATAAGACTTGAGATTATAGTTTGGTGCTTTAAGTAACATCTTATTCCATAATAATGGCACACAGATAGAGAAAGCACGGTAGCCATAAGCCTTGAGATTATAGTGTGATGCTTTAAGTAACATCTTATTCCATAATAATGACGCACAGAGAGAGAAAGCACGGTAGCCATAAGACTTGAGATTATAGTTTGGTGCTTTAAGTAACATCTTAGAGCCAGATCTCAAGCAGCGCTGAGGGACATAAGGCTCGAGTAGATTATTGATATACTTTGGTGCTATACCATTAATTACTTTATATGTGAAAAGAAGACTTTTAAATTCAATACGCTGCTCAACAAGCAACCAATGCAACTGGATTAAGATGTAATATGCTAGAATTTGCGTGATAATGTAACCAGCCTCGCAGCGGTATTTTGTACATACTGCAGCCTCTGCAAAATATGTTTCGGTAGGCCATATAATAAGGCGTTACAATTATCTAATTTAGTTGTCACAAAGGCATGAACCAAAATCTTCGTTGTCTCAAAACTTAAAAAATGCCTAATGCATGGATGTTTCTGATTGAATAAAAAGCTGATTTACAAATCTGAGTTATATCAATGTTAATAACGCCGATGTTTCTTGCAAATCCAGAGGGTGTAACAGAGACACTGGCCACTTGCACTGCATCTACAGGTGGGGGAGGGCGGTGCTTGGCGTGGAACACGACAATCTCGGTTTTATCATCATTAAGCTTTAATCTATTGTCCAGCACCACCTGTCGATATCACGCACGCATGCTTCCACTTTCTTCGAGTCAGCTCAAGGTAGCCTGCGTCGCATCCGAACTGAACCCTGGTTAAAGGCGCTGTGTCACGGTACTGCGCATTTAACAGTCTTCAGACATTGAATTGACAGCTGTATTTTGTAACATCCAATGAGAATCAATCAAAATAAATTGCCGGAAACGCCACACTGTTCGGGTGATAGCAGTGATTCACAGATTGTAGTTTTGCACAGTATATGGCGAGACTTTACAAGGATCTTATTCTTCCTACATCCAAGGTAAACAGCATTGAGTAAAGCATGGTATCTATATTTCATTACTTGCTTGTATGTTTTGCTGTTTCCAGTCGTAAACAGTCCGAATTTGACCAAAGTGAAGCAAGCTGCTCGCGTCCGTAGATATATATTCTTCGTTATGCACTTTTGACACCATTTTTTTTATTTCGACATGTTTAATAACACAGTTCTCTGCTGTAAAAATATTAGAATATTCTATGGAAGATTTCTTGTCTTAAAGTTTGGAAATCTAACACATGCATTTGACGCTAGAAAGTTCAGTACCCGCGGACAGTTCAGTAGCCACAAATGTCCGTGAAACTATAATAGCTTAATTAGCGCGTTCATTATTAGCAGTTTACTCTATGGGTTCTCATGTATTCAATAATTACTTCTGGAGCTTCATATGTATGTCGATTGGTCACAAGGATCTCCTCTTTCAGTTTTCCCCGTTAGTTTGTACATTAGGGATTTATTCGCGAAGATTTCGTACACTTTAGCGAGCATATGTCGAAACTAGAAAAGTTCGCTTGTTACAGAAGTGCGTAAAGTGACTAGCGGTTTCATAGTGTTTGTTCTCGGAATTTTCATGGTAAGGATAATAACTTTTAGAGCTTCATACGAATGTCTATTGGTCACAAGACTATCCTCTTTCGGATCCCCGGTTATTTTTGACATTACGGATTTATTCTTGGAGATTTCGTACAGTTTAGTGACCGTGTGTCGAAAGTAGAAAAGTTCGCTTGTCACGAAAGTGCGTCAACGGACAAGCGGTTTCATAGCAGTTCGATGTTTGACTCTCGTGTAGTCGATAATAACTTCTATAGCTTCATATGTATGTCGATTGCTCACAATCGCTATCGTGTTTGAGTTCATGAGATTGTTTTGCCAGCAAATAAAGGTTTTATCTAACTTTTCGTACAGTCTATGCCCTATAGCAAAAGTATTGCCAATGCCTTTAATGATTATTTTTTCAAACATTGGAAACCAGCTTCCTAGATCTATAGCTGAGGTTCCTAAATCACCTTTGGATTATCTCCTTGCTCCACCTACTACTAGCTTTTACTTATTCCCAGTAACTGCAAGGGAAATAGAAGAAGAAATTTTAAACCTGAACCCAAAGACAGGTTCATATACACCTTTTGCTGTTCATTAGCAGAAAATATACATACATTTGCGCGAACAGTACAAGTTAGACCAATAACGCGAAAGCGAAAATACTTTCAATTACTTCCAAATGACATTCATTTTAGTGTAATTGAAATTCTTACGATTTTTCCAGAAACCCTAACATTCAAGTGCATGAACAGGCAATCGTTTGCTTCTTTTGCCATTCATTTGCGGAAAATGTACTTTCATTTGAACAGTAATCAATTTCAATAACAGGAATCATCCAATCAAGTGCGCGAATTGACAATCATTTTAGTGTAATTAAAATTCTTTAACGATTTTTACAGAAACTCTAACATTCAATTGCACTGAACAATCATTTGCTTCTTTTGCCATTCATTTGCGGAAAATGCACTTTCATTTGAACAGTAATCAATTTCAATAACAGGAATCATCCAATCAAGTGCGCGAATTGACAATCATTTTAGTGTAATTGAAATTCATTAACGATTAATCCATTAACACTAACTTTCAATTGCATTTACAGACAACCATTAACACGGAAGCGACATTCGTTAGTGCGATCATACAAACATTAACACACTATAAAGAAATACAAATTTTCAATAACGTAATAGTCGTTCCACGGGATATTGCCAAAAGCGTTCATGAGAAACTTTCGCATTCAGTACAAGAGAGATTACTGCATGAGTGTATGTAACTACTTAAGTCCTCTATTGTACATTTGTCCACACAGAGATGTAGAAAAATGTAGGCGTACAGGCAACTACTGTCAGTGTACAACACTGTACTTCTCGAAGTTTGCGATATGCCCCAGAGAAACAGGATACCGCTCGAACACCGTGAAAGAATCATCAGGGCGTTTGAAGATGCAACAGAAGATTATTTACTGGTTGCGGACACATTAGAGGTCAACAGATCTACTGCAAGAAGTATTGTGGCTAGATACACGAGATGGAAGAATCGAAGAAAGGCCACGAGGTGGTAGGAACAACGTAAGAGTTGATAAAGAGATGAGGGACTGTCTCCATGAAATTGTAAACAAGAACTGCCTTCTAACGTTATCAAAGATAAACCGCAAGCTTAGCAGGGCGCGCCTCCCTCGGAAACCCACACCGTACTGTGACCCATGACCGTACTGTGACGAGGACTCTAGACGGGATGCTGTTTCGAGTGAAACTGGTCAGGCCGCTCCCAGCTGACAGAAACAGACCAGATGTAATACAGAAAAGGATTGACTACGCCAACTGGTTCATGGGTCACGGTGTGGTGTGGATATAACATCTGGACCGCAAGAAGTGATGTCACGGCAGAGCCAGACGCGGAAAGAGGGCATATCGGCAAGTATGTGGCCAGCGGTGGAGAAACATAACGGTCACCATGGCTATCTCATCGATCTTTCACTCGGCATTTGTTGGAGACATGAATGCACAAAGATTTAGCGACTCTTTAGTTCAGGCGAGGCTAAACCTAGATCCTAAACATAGTTGAGCAGGCAATAAGTGTACTTAAGGCAGCCATTAAAGCAGATATTCAAAGGCCTGAGGTGCAAGCACAGATGGAGGAGAGGCAATACGCCAAGGAATTGCTCTAGGAGACTATCGCACGCAGTTACTGCTGCAAGCATTACAGCGCAATATCGGTACTATCACTGGAGCTAAATGCGCACAATGGTATCGCTTTATGCAGACATATTTACCGCGATGCTTAAATGGTGAGGCTATTGAACACGGTGGGCATATTAAAATGACCTTGAAATCGCTCATGTTGAGCGTGCCAAAAATGTATAAACTAGCATAAAAAAATTAATTTGACCTCAAATTAAACGAAATTTTGGTAGATTAATATTAATATGAAATTACGTCTTCAAGTGTAATCGGGTTTGTATATTGACGTTGCTGTGATGTCTTGATGAACGACTCCTTTTAAGGTCAAATTCTTCATTAGGTACACGTTTGCAACAAACAATGTTATCACAACAACATAAATATATATTTTTGAATGCCGCAATTTTGAAGTCTCTACGATAAATGTTTGCAGAGTTATTAAGAACTTAAGTTTCCTGTGACGTCACATTTTGTGACCTCATGGGTCTGACCAGGAGCCCATTACCAGGAGCGTACCTATGTGATGAGTAGCGCCCACAGCACAGCAGACGATGTGGTTATTTATAGTATATATCACCAGGAGCCCATTACCAGGAGAGTACCTATGTGATGGGTAGCGCCCACAGCACAGTAGACGATGTGGCTATATTTATAGTATATATCACCAGGAGCCCATTACCAGGAGCGTACCTATGTTATGGGTAGCGCCCACAGCACAGTAGACGATGTGGCTATTTATAGTATATATCACCAGGAGCCCATTACCAGGAGCGTCTTCGATCGCAAGGATATGTACGTTCGACGCAGATGGAGACAAGTCCAATATAGGGTAGATATTTTCTGGAAACGATGGTCCAGAGAGTACCTTATCCAGCTCCAGGAGAGACAGAAGTGGGTCAGACCTAGGTAAGGAGGAATCTGTTTGAAGGAGATATCGTTCTTCTTGTGGATGACGCAGCACCTAGAAACTCATGGCAGATGGGCAGGGTGACCATGCCGGATAGGAACGGGTTCGTGCGCCGTGTGAAAGTAAAGACCAAGACGAGCACGCTAGAGCGACCTATCACGTCAGATTATAAAAATCGTGAATTGGGTTACCTGTTCCTTTCTCTCTCGCGAATAAGCAAAAACCGTGGGCTCCAATCTCCCTCTCTTTTCTTCACCTGCCACAGGGAGCCCATAATCTGATTTCTTCAAAAAATAGAGATGCCTGCGGAGGAGGCTTAAATGGATGCACCATTTTGTTCGAGGTCTAAGGCAACAATTAAAAGATTATGTCATCCTTCAGCATCCAGAAAACTTTGAAGCCGCTGAAAATTTCGCCAAGCTTAAAGATGCTGTTTCGCTCCCTGAACCAGATCTGATAGCTATGACGGAGGACTTGACACGTATAGTATCGTGGATATGGTAAAGACACTTTTACCACAATCAAATGACACACCTAAAACAGTAGCGGCCTATGATGATCGATTTAATCCAAACGTTAAAAGTCGTAATCATCCTTCGGAACATGCAGACCATCAGTAAGGAGGATATAAGACAAATAATACAGCAATAATTGCGTAAGGAACTACGACGTACCCAACCGACTAATCAGGATCGCAATCAAAGCGATGTTTGGTACTCCGATTTGCGGAATTTGTCGACGTATAACTGTCGTTCTAGAGACCCGCGTATTCCAAATACTAATCGATTTAATCCAGCACCAAATAGATTGTATCAATCGTTTCAAAGTAGTAGACCTAACCAGAATCGTGGCGCTGATACTCACAACCAGGGAAACTAGCCCTGGCCTCTATCCGACGGGAAGAGATAGAGGCCGATTTAATAAGTTGAATAAATGATGATAGTATTTCAATGGGGGATTGGACATTTTCACAGGATGACAATCATTGTACTTTTCATGATCTTGAACTTTCGATTAATCATTGAGAAAAATATTCCTTGCACAGAATTATACGTAGAAATTACGGATCCAAATACATTATTTGAAATCGCCAAAAGATGCGAAAATAACGAGATGGCACTAACGGACAATCAATATCAAAATGAATGCCAAAATATTGCTGAAGGTGACAATAGGCGGGAAACCAATGTTTACCCAGTTCAAGCCTTTGAAGATAAAGTTTCTGATATAAAAGATTTACATGAAAGTGAAGAGAGCCTATATGCTGTCGGAACTGCAAGAAGAAAATTTGACGGATCCTGACCCGGTGGTCACGCCGGAGATAAACATTTTATTGCAACAGTTGAAGTCCCAAGAGGCAACTGTTTCACATGATCACAATAGTACAATGACTGACGCCGAAAAATACACGGAATATATTGTCCCATCAAGTAAAAGTGTAATGATACCTGGAAAAGTCGTAGATGAAGATATTTCACTGCTAGTTGACACGGGAGCTATGATAACCGCTATAAGTTTGACCTTATGGGAACGTATTTCATCCAAGAGCATATCTCAGCTAACGTTAGAACCCCCTATATCGATAAAAACTGTTAATGGGACACCTTGGCAAGTAATTGGTAATGTCACTGCTAACTTAGAAATTGCGAACAATTCCTTCCCTTTTGAAGTACACTACAATTGTAGCATTTAACGCCGCTTAAAATTCGAATGTTATATGGGACCTGTTTCTCAACAAGACTTATTACTAATAACTTGTCCTAATTTTAAGCAATTGATAAAATCTGATGCCCTTACAAAATGTTTTCAAAACAATGATCATGTACTATGTTCCACTAACCTGGTACATTACGTACATAAACCTGAATGGCTTGGTTTCCCCTGGAATCCCAAACTCAGATCCTCCTTCCCACGACACCATCTTCGTATACCAAAGACTGTACTAACCTGCATCCGCTGATTCATCTTGGTGGACGATATTTCATCTCGACGTCTACTGGATTTCTTAGTACTAACGAGAACACTATGACCTTGTCTCCCTTGCTGATTTATCATTTTCCATGCAATATCACTTTTAAAACTATGGCAACTGGTTTAGGAACATGTCCTAAAACTCTGGGCATAACTGTACCAGTATTCACATCGACTGATTTCCAGTACATCCCTTGGGACTCTGCTATTGATCACACTTTGCTTAATCTTCATCACAAGTCCCTCATTATCCCTCCACCCGTTGAATGGAACCAAACTATCCTTGATAAACTTGATGAAGCCTACAATATATTAGATGAACAGTTGACAAAAATTGAGAGCATTACAGAAATACAAGAAACTACCGCGACAGGAATACTCACATATATTGCATTCGCACTTTCAGTGTTAAACTTTATTGTATTCATCATTATCCTCGCTCGTCATCTACGTCAGTACCCAAAGAAAACACCTGTTGTACTACAAAAAGCGACCTTGTCGAATTACAAGATCTCAGTTATAGTTGTCCACATTGCAACAAACCCATACCATCCGACCCGCCGACACCAGTGTAAAACTGAGACCTGAATATAAACAATTATTCAATACAATGTCTTCAATCTATATTTATCCGACTTGTACACAGCAATTATCAAAGAACTGTTCCAAATCCTGCAATGTTAGTACTTCTTAGTGAATTCTATCAAGCATATCTTCGTACCTCCAGACAATTGACTCTTTGCAGTGCATGTGGGACTAACCATGCATCGACTCTACTTTGCATTACGTTGGAACACTGTTTTCCTGGATCTCTAGACTTATTATTAGATTTGATTTCACAGAAAAGAACGTTATTATGGACTAATGATGATGTTGTTAATTTTTCACGTTTATGTGGTTATTTTCTAATCGATGAAGCTTTTCTCGAACAGGTATTTTGTAGAACGTTCAGTTATAAGCATGCTCTTTTACCTGAAAAATTTCACGTAGTTGCAGTATTCTATGAATTATTTAGAAATGGTTATAGCAGATTGGTTTCAAATCTTAGCTACAAAACGAAATTATTTGGTCAACCGATCTCTTATGACAAAATATTACAAAGTACCTCTTTGAGAAAGTTAAAACGCGCGATAAAAATGGCGCTCGTTCGAATAAACTTAGTCTGAGTATAAATTCTCCTTGTATTCCTTCTGCATACAAGTATTAGAGAAGTTCAATAATCCTTTCTATTAGGCCTTTTGTCGTTTGACTTACCTTTTTAAAATGGTGTTGATGATTCTGCGACCCATTCTATTAAGGCTATATTTAGAATTTGACATTATATTGGAAAACCCTGGGCAAATTATACACTAAGCCAATGAGCGAAGTTTTATCTCATATCTATATCCATATATCAATATTTACCCCTAGGGCAATCATTGTGGACTGTTTGCTTTTGACACATATATATGTCACTAGTATGTGTTCGAAAGTAGATATTTTACCGTGATTGTGTCCAGTTATTAACGTTTGGTCGAACGTAGCGATTAGCGCGGCTCACAGCTATCTTAATAGTCAGTAATTTCAAAGATTACGATAACTAGTCAAGACTTTTGGTCGACTCGGAGCTTCGACCTAAAGTTGGGGGTAATCTAGGTAATATGTTACGACATAATTAGTTCTTCCAATTTCGAAATGATAGTTATCGAACAAATCAAAAATGAAAAGAAACTACTCATGACCATAACAAAACAGAGTGCGGAAGAAACGGTAGTTCTTCTTGTACAGTTGTTTGTTATGTCACGTCCAAAAGTCGCGACTAATGACCTGATAAGTGAAACGGAAAATATACTAATTGGTTCACGGGTTGATTCTCATGAGCAGATTTAAGGTTTCGGAAATGATTCATAATTTAAGAGTTATCCATAATTGGGGAAGTTAAAATGATTTTTTTTTTATTTCAGATAGAATTAAGCAAACACATATCTAACTAGAGTAAACGTACTCAGTCGTTCTATCTCGTTAACTCTTGAGAAAGCTCTTGTTTGTTTGTTCTGTTGTGCCTGATTGTCACGACCAAAGGAACAGAGGAAGTAAAACTTGAGAACACCATTAGTAGGAAAATATTATAATAACCATATGTTTTGGCATAGCATATCAATGAAAAGAGCAGTCCTTGAATGTGGGACTAAGGCGTTGTCCATGAATAATATTGTTTACTCTTGGTTACATGTATGAACTCATTTTCTATTCCTTCCAACGGATAAGACTTAACTATTTTATCAGTGTTACATAGACCATGCCTTGACTTATTATTACAGGTCTTGTATTTGTATGCCAAGCTCTTTTTCATAACTAGAATCTAATTAGTCAATCTTGTACACTAAGATAATGAGTACGTAATATCATATTATTCGTAGACAATACTTATTCTTAGCCAATCAAATTATAGTAATGATTGACAAGTGTCAATCAGTAAGGAATTCGTGAGGGGCTCTTTATAAGGAACGCCCGGCAAGTTCTCCTTGAGTGTGACAGAGTGACACGGTGACACTATGTGTGTGTGTGTGTGCGAGTTGCACTGAGACCACATGTACATCTACAAGAGAAGCTGAATAAAACAAGTCCACTACAAGATCTCGACTCCCGCTTAATCCCTCAGTGTGTGTTGCAGACCACCCAACGCAACATCCGTATTCCGCATGCGTAATGTAGTCGTTGAAAGAAATAAAGGAGACGACTGTCAACACAGA
>JAOWCC010000137.1:0-36592 GCA_030867875.1 Actinernus sp. WN-2022 | reverse complement strand
ACCTCTCATCGTGACACATGCGGGGTTTAGATGACTCTACTGTAATTGGCATAACCAGATGAGGCGCCGCCGCCTCTCCAACTTTCTCCCAAACGGCAAGGGATCCGCTCATCACACGCTCCAAGATATTCTGAGAGATGAATTAATTGAAGCTGCGGCAAATCGTATCATCTGGGGTGGAGTAGGGTTATTGTAGTATCTCCCCCTGAAAAGAGCCCCTAAATGGAACGATAAACATGGAAACGTCGACGCCTCCTTCCAGGTCATGTAGAATCTCGTGAGTCTTAGCTTATCCTTTCAAAATATTCTTCCGTTCTGACAAATGCTGATGAATAAGACCTGGGACAAAATGCGTGGGGTCTCTGAAACGTAGGACATCAGTAGATGCCCGTACTTTGCCGAGTGCAACCATATCAACAGACGGGAGTGGTCCAGCCTAGTTAGTGGCTTTCCCCCTCCAATCATACCAGAAGACTGAACGTGACGTCTTACTGCCAGCGCTGTACAGTCGAACTAGGAACCACTGCGAAGATGATAAAGGAGGGTAGAAATAACTGGCAGAGGAAAGAGCGAAGACGCGAAGACAAAATGTGCAATGGAAAGGGAAAGACACCAACCAGGCCGAACCAGGGACTCCGTCAAAGACAGAGTATCGGGATATGCTAAGAAAGCCCGTCCTGATTCGACGAGGTGGCCAAGGGAGAGGGAGATAAGTAAAACGCGAAAGCACGCACAAACTTAATATAAAGTGATAATTTATTACAGGGTAGATAACCTAAGCACAACAACCCCGTTGAAATGCCTATTGACTGGAGAATACATATATATGTGCGAGTGTGTTACAATGTGACAAAATCGCTTATGGGAAAAACACCCAAGATCAGGAAGATCGAGGCGTTAAAGAGTTATTTGCGATGACAAAACCTGACGATGTGTCCCATTTCATGGCAATTATAACACACAGGTGGCACCCGAGATCGGCGAGCCGGAAAGTAGGGGCGAGGACGCGTGCCCAAGAATCCTGCTTGTGGAGGGTCCCTCTCTAACCAGAGGAATCCCGGTTCACATATAATGGAGGAACTGAACCTAAAATTCGACGTTGCAGAGACAGCAATAGAAATAAGGAAATAATAAATACACGGTTCTTAAACAAACCGACAAACTGTTGAAAGGCAAAAAGGAATCCTAATAATGCCAAACAAATACATGACTCGTTATTAAAACCGGCAAACGGTTGATGAGCAAGAGGCAATTCTAAGATGCAATTCTAAGATAACGCCCCAATACACACGCGACTAAAAACAGACAAATGGTAAAAATGCATTAAGGGAATACGATAGCGCAAAACACGACTGAAGCATAGAAGCGATTAATGAAAATGCAGTAATCCTAAAACTATGAAGAAACACCTCGCTAGCAAAAGAAACCACCAAGCGGCAATAGAAAATGAAGTAATCCTGCAACTATATTTAAATGTTTTGACAGTTCATCAACACATACGCGACGATAAAACAGCCGACAAATGGTAAAAAAGGAATTAAGCGAATACGATAACGCAAAACACGACTGAAGCATAGAAGCGATTAATGAAAATGCAGTAATCCTAAAACTATGAAGAAACACCTCGCTCGCAAAAGAAACCACCAAACGGCAATAGAAAATGAAGTAAACCTGCAACTATGTTTAAATGCTTTGACAGTTCGTCAACACTTTCTCGGCATTTTTGAGATTATTTCAGGCTTGACAAGGAGATACTGGAAGTGGCAATAAAATTCACGTCAACAAGGTAAGAAGGACAACCAGACAACTTACACTAAAGCACAGTGTAACAGCTTTCTGGAACTCTCTGGATGACTCTATTATACAGTGCTTACAAACTCCTTGGAGTTTTTTACTGATCAACCATCCATACACCTTCAACTAAGCCTTTAACCTAATACATATTGCAAACTTCCCTTATCTATTGTCACTATCAATCATGTCATCTTAATTATTTATTTTATTATCTTGACAAGACAGCTGTATTGTAATCTTCTGTACTTATATGGTAAATAAACGGACTGATATGACGTAACACCGCACTCACAAAACTAAACCGCCTAACGGTTACCGAGAATGCAACAACAACAACATTTTTTATTAGCATTCCCATGTACATAAATGGTATTGCCACTACATTACATATGTAATTATATATATATAATAAATTTATTCATAAACTAATTACAATAATAATATAATAAATGATTGAACAAGAGTAATTGTTTCAGTTTATTATTAAACTGTTTTTGGTGTAATTAACCGATTCCGTAACTGAAAGGCTTCAAAAATGAAATGTCCAGTTTTTTTTGCTAATAAGAGGGTCAATATTGTTGAATAAAAATAAAAATCTTTGATATCTAAGTTTCTAAAGTGTTTATATTTCTGACATATGTCTTCAAAGAATTGGTTTCTAATTCTATTATATAGGTCACAGTGAAATATGAAGTGCATTTCATTCTCAATATAGTTTGATTGACATTGTTGGCATGTTCTTAGCTCGAGGGGGATTCTAGGGTTGGAGTGTCTACCGGTTTCTATTCTGAGGTTGTGATTACCACATCTTAATTTCGTAAGCATTCTTCTATGCTCCGTATTCTTAATTTGGTTAAAATATATAGAGCTGCTGGTATCATGCTTGAATAGCGAGTAAAATTCGAGTTTTCTGTTTATTTCGATGAGTTTTAATTGATGTAATTTTGATTCATGAATAATGTTTTGCGTTACTTTAGGTATACATTTTGTTGTATATTGTTCGGAGTTATGTTCTTGTCCATTTTCAAGTGCGTCGAATAAGTTTAAAATTTTAATTATTGATAACATAAAACTAGTTTTATTGGAGGATGCTAAATCATTTGAGATAAGAAGACACTGTTTAGCGATGCTATTATCAGGAAGTTGTTTGAGATGTAACCAAAAATGTAACATAATGCGATAAATTGTAGATTTCAAAGACAGTCTGCCTACCTCATTACGAGATGCTACATTGGGCGCTCTTTTATTTAATCCTAGATAATATTTAAAGAATTGAGTGTGGAGTCGTTCGATTGGGTCTGATTCCCATTTATGAAAATTCATACTATCATAAGCACCCCAAATTTCAGAGTTACATAATAAGATAGGTGCAAATAAGCTATCAAAAAGCTTATTGCATATATTTATAGGTATTTCTGTAAAATCAAGATATCTCTTTGTACCAAAAATAGAACGTCTAGTTTTCTCAGTTGAGGTTATTTTTGATTTTGTGAAGCTACCATTACTGGAAATTGTGGACCCCAAGTAAGTGTAGTCGAGAGAATTCGTAATATGTGAACCGTTTAGAAAAAAATTGTATTTCTCTAAACTAGATTTGCGACATTGTTTTTGAAAAATTACAGTATTCGTTTTCTTTTTATTTATGGTTAACATCCATTGTTGACAATAATCTTGTAATGTGTTAATGGTATTTTGTAAACCTGCAGCACTAGTAGATATTAAGACAAGGTCGTTCGCGTAGATTAAACTATTTAGCCTAGATGATCCATTTGGTAGAGAAACTGGGTCAAGCTCAGGAGTATTTTGTAAGATAAAGGTATTTCATTCAAATATAATTTGAAATAATTAGTTCTCTTATTTCTTAATTTGATACTACATTCAGTTTTTGCATACATGTCTGAGATGATATTGAAGAACTTCCCTCCCATATTATAATTTAATAGTTTCGTAAATAAACCTGGATGCCATACCGAATGACAAGCTTTCCGGAAATCAACGAAACAACAAAATAATTTACCTTTGTTCGCATTAATAACATATTTATCAATTAGGGTTCGTAAGGAGAATATATGATCCGAAGTTCGATTACCCGGGAGGAATCCAATTTGAGAAGGATGTAGAATGTTCTGTTTTTTCATAAGTACATATAGTATATTATTGAGGATGAAGCAGAATAACTTTCCTAGGCAGCTAGTAACACAAATGCCTCTGTAATTGGAGGGGTCCGATTTATCACCTGATTTATCAATGGTACTAATTAATCCTTTGGTCACACATCTGGATAGTGTGCAGTTTTAATGATAAGATTAAATAATTTAGGACAATACCTGTATTAATATATTTATTCCGCACTTCAACATCTCGCTACGAATCCTGTCTGTACCAGGTGTTTTTTTATTTTTGAGTTTTTTAACAGCTTTTCTAATTTCAGAGTTCGATATTAACTTATCTAAATCGGTACTGATATGGTCAAGTGGGTCAGTTTTTTTAACAGTATCTCATACGCATTAATCCGAGAGTTGCGTAACTCTGCTTCGAGGACCAAGCGATCCGCATTTGTAATGTAAATGAGGTTTACAAATCAGTGTTCAGTATGAATAAGTTATCAGTTATCATCTCCTCTACTGCGCGAGGAGTGAAATCACAGTTAGATGTGAAAAGACGTGAGTAATGAGTTGGATTCAAGTGCCATCTGGACAAATAATCAGCTAGTCTGTTTTCAACGCCCGCTAAATGGACCGCTCTGAGCTCACACTCCATCCTGGAAACGCATAGCCAAGTGTTCCGTAACAGACTACCCATTAACGGATCACTAGTTTTCCCCGAATTGATGACGGTCACAACTGCTTCATTATCACAGTACACTAATACCCGACCAACCAGCGCCCCACAACCGAATCGCCACTAATATTGCTAAAAATTCTAACTGATGAATAGCCGAAAACTGACTGCAAACCCACGCAGGGAAGGGAGAATGGAAAACCCGATCACCGTAAACTCCTCCGCAGCCCGTAAGACACGCATCAGTTGAGAATAACCCATCCGGATTTGACCACAACGAGGTCGGAATGATGGAAACACCATTGTACAAGGAGATAAATTCGATCCACCAACGAATGTCACGCTTAAACTCTAACGTAATGTTAGCTCGGTGATGATTGTGCTTTAATGCCTTAAGCAGTCAAGAATTCGCATAAGGAAAATACGACTGTTTCTGACGCATTTCGAAACAAATGCTAACTTGCCTAGCAGAGATTGTAATTCCCGTTTCGTTGCTTTCTTTTTCTGAGACCACACTTCGAGAAGCTGCTTAATCTCATCTAAGCGTTCTGGAGTGACAGAGATTGTCATGTCACTAGTATTAAATTCCACCCCCAAACACGTCACGCAAGTAGAGGGAGGGCAGGCTTTAGTGGTCGATTCTTCCACAGCAAGCTCAGCCAACAGCTCTTGTAAGAAATTAAAAGCGGATCCTAAATAATACTATCAACACCCCACTCGAAAACAATCCGACGCATGGCAAATAATGACAAATGAAGGAAATCTGTGACTTGACACCCCGCTCGCAAAACAAGCCACCACACGGCTACTGACCAATGAAAGGATCCAATGCAATACAATACAATACAATAGTTTATTAGCATTCCCATATACATACATGGTATTGCCTAATTACTCGGGCTGCCTGTAAGTCGTTATTTTTTATTTTATTATTTTTTTATTTTTTATTCAGTGTAGCAAGCGTTCAGCGCATGCGTTAAAGGTCAAATTCACACCAATCAGATCGCACTGTGCTGATCACGTAACACTCGCCAGGTTAATTTATTTACATAATTTAATACAGTAAATCAAAATGGTGGATCCGCGAGCAAATCTCTCTCAAATTTGGAGTCCCATCTCTCAAATGTAAGCAGTTTAATGTTTTATTTAACTTCACTCGTGCGAAAGCCTTCCAACAGGTTCAGGATATTGCAACTGGCGCTCTTGTCGGAGCCGAAGGACCGCGTTTTTTACCCAGATGGCCTGTGATTTTAAAAACGACACGACGCCGGACCTGAAGGACTCAAAGATCCACACACTGATCGAATTGGAATTTAGAGTTTTCCTTTCTTTTCTGAAACCAAGGCTTCTTCGATAGAAAGGGCAATATGTTGCGTTTTTCTAGGAGGACAACATATTTCTCGTTTAAGCTTCTCTTTCGCCACGGCTTTGTTATTGGAATCTCTGTGGATTGGTATACTCAAATATACTACACAATACCATACAACTGAATAAGAAGTCTTTAACAAAGCCGAACTCAAACTCAAGAGCAAAGCTGAGAGTGAAAGTAAAACTGAACAGTGTCTTGTCAGGTCATGAATTAAGGTACGGTGAGGTTGAAATCATTGCGTGTTTATATAGATCTGCATTTCTTTGTCGATTTGTTGACCTCGTGGCGCTGATAGATTTTGCCATCGGACGGTATTCTTGTTTGAGGTACGTTTCGTAGGTTTTATGCCTCTCGGTCATAATACATACCAGCGCAAACACAGTGATCTGTAGGCCAACATGCACTAAAATAATTTTGAGCGTGTTTTTGGCTGTCAGAAATACCCCGGAGAACAGAATAATTTATGATGAGCGAAGCAATATCAACTTAAACAAGAATCCTCTCACAGCCGAGGTTTTGGTTCGAGAAATTAAAGGCTTCCAACAGTTCCCTTTATAGCTCTGTAATATAATGAGCAGATCAGTTTTGGGAAGGAGGGTATATAACCAACAGGCATTTCAGTTAATAAATACCCGATATGGACGCGAGCTGCGATAAAGAGCCGCAGGGTAGAATGAACAGTAGAGAAATATATCATTTGATAGCTCCATCATAGGTGGACAGGATACAACTTATAATATGGGACAAATATAAACATATATTTGAGACACTCATCTATTAGTACTCTGAACCTGGAGAACAGCAGACTAAATTGTAAGCGTGCGGTACATGAATAAGTAGAGGTCAACTTCTTTAATTTGCATACACGAGAAATATATATACTAGTAGCCTGCTTGCCGGCTCTCCTGTATTTTTTTTCGGTCGTTTCTTTTCGGATTGGGTCACCTGTGGCAATTTTGACCACGTGCCACAGGTGACCCAATCCGAAAAGAAACGACCGAAAAAAATTACAGGAGAGCCGGCAAGCAGGCTAATATACTAGGGGAGCAGAGAATGCATGTAACCGCGCTACCGGCTACTCCTAAAGAATGCTAAATTCAGCTAATAACTCTTCCCTTCGGTTATTACTAAAAGGATTTCAAATGAAAGTGTATTTCATCTTCAATCTCATGTGGCCCGAGTGAAAGCCCATATGGGCTCTTGTTAATATACAATCACACTGAGATTAGAGAAGCGAAAAAAAATATTATACAGTTCTTTGTAACAAGATATTTCTCCTCTCAAAAGCTTGAAACGTGGTTACAACCTGATAGTAGTGATATTAATATTGACGGGTTTTGTTCCTTTTCTAAGTGCAGAAAAATGCCGAAGAATGCTCGTAGAAATTCCGGTGGTGTGTCTATACTAGTAAAGTCTTCACTTCGTAAAGGTGTGAAATTTCTGGACAATGATAGTTGTGAAGATTTTATTTGGTACAAGTTAGATAGGGTTTTTTTCAACGTCGCACGGGATATATTTGTCTGTACCGCGTATATCCCGCCACAAAACTCCACTAGAGAGCAGAGAATAGACGTGGATTACTTTGAAACTCTTCAGACTAGTATCTACAAATTTTCTCGTTTAGGCGAGGTGATGTTGTGTGGCGACTTCAATGCTAGGATGGGTGATTTGGATGATTTTACTGAGAGTTTTGATATTTTTAATAATATTCCTTTCCCGATTGATAGACGGAATTCGAGAGATGATCACGTGAACGCGTACGGTAGATCATTAGCCGAGCTATGTTGTGGAAATGACTTAATAGCTTTAAATGGAAGATCTAAAGGGGATTTCCTTGGTCAATTCACTTGCTTCACTTACAACGGTGCCAGTGTAGTAGATTATGCTATTGTCTCTCATTATCTTTTTTCGTTAATTACTCATTTTTCAGTTTCGACAGTTACGGAATTTTCTCATCACTCTTTCTTATCATTTGCTATGAAAACTAAAATTCCAGAGGGATCTGTTAGTCAATTAGAATTAACACCCCATCCTATGGCTTTCCGGTGGAACGAGAACCTTAAAGAAGCATTACACGATGCTATTAGTTCTGAGAATGTTCTTAATGATATGGAAGGTGTGTTTTCGTCTTTGAGTGTTAGTAGTGTCGACGTTGACGTTGATTCTACAATTGGTAATTTTACGGGAGTGATTCTAAACGCGGCCAAAAAAGTAATTCCATTTAGGAGGAAGAGAGCTGGTAATTTTAAAACGAGAACAGTGCAAAAGCAAAGATGGTTTGACAAGAGTTGTCATGACCTTAAAAAAGAATTGCGGAATGTAGCCAAGTTGCTTTCGAAATATCCTAATGACCCCTTCTTAAGACACAATTTTTTTGCTACGAAAAAAAGAGTATAAAAAACTGACAAAGAAGTTAAAGAGAAAGTTTCATAGCGATCTTTTGGATAAAATTAAAGACGCAGCAGATTCTAATCCTAAAGAGTTTTGGAATCTGGTAAATTCAATTAAATCGAATAATACTGCTGGAGGTACAAGTAATGTTTCTCCTGTAGAATGGTTTAATTATTTCTGCAATCTCAACAAAGTAAATTTTTCTTCTGAAAATACCAGTAGCGAAGCTCGTATTGTGAAAGATTATAATTTTTGGGCCGTCAAGAGTGATGAAATTCTTGATGAGCCTGTGACTTTGGAGGAAATTTGTGAATTGTCAAAAAAACTTAAAAACAAGAAGGCTAGTGCTGGTGACTCGTTGACAAACGAAATAATTAAGATTTCAATTGGCGTTTTGGGTCCATATTTTGTGAAACTTTTTAATATCGTGTTATCCTGTGGAGTGTTCCCGCGTGTTTGGTCGGAAGGCCTTATCGTGCCGCTCCATAAGTCAGGAGACAAAGCGGATCCCGGTAATTACCGAGGCATTTGCATTGGTAGTTGTTTAGGAAAAATTTTCACTTTGATTCTCAATTCACGTTTGAACTCTTTCTTAAACGAAAACCACATTTTAAATAAGTACCAGATTGGTTTTAGACATGGTTTTCGAACGTCTGATCATTTGTTAGTACTAAAAACGCTGATCGATTACTATAAGTCGAAACGTAATCCGTTGTTTGCTTGTTTTGTTGATTTCAGGAAAGCTTATGATAGTGTTTGGAGGGAAGGGCTGTTTTTTAAATTGATTAGATATGGATGCAGTAGAAAATTTGTTGGTATTCTTTTAAGTATGTACTCTTCGGTTAAGTCAGCGGTAAAGCTTGAACAGGGTATTACTCCTTATTTTCAGTCATTTGTTGGTGTAAAACAAGGGTGCAATCTTAGTCCGACATTATTCAATATTTTTATTAATGATATACCTAGTATATTCTCTTCTTCGTGTGATCCGGTGAGGCTAGGTGATTCTAGACTAAACTGCCTTCTTTATGCCGATGATTTAGTATTGTTGTCGGAATCAGAATCTGGGTTACAAAATTGTCTTCGAAAGCTAAAGGCCTATTCTAGAAAATGGAAACTAAAAGTAAATTTGAAAAAATCTAAAGTATTGATTTTCGGAACGCAGTCTCAAAGACGATTATATGCAACATCTAAGTGGTTTTTTGGTGATGACCAACTGGAATGTGTAGACGAGTATATGTACTTGGGCTTAACCTTTCACTTTTCGGGGAATTTTAAGATTGCTATGAAATCTCTATACAATAAGGCTTTACGCGCTTACCATGGTATGATGAGAAATCTTTCAAATGTGGAGAATGTTCCAGTTAAAGTGTTACTAAAATTGTTCTCTTCTCTCGTTTCCCCGGTTTTGTTGTACGGCTGTGAGATTTGGGGTGTGAATTTGCTGGGGAGAATACCCTCTTTCGGCGTGTTTAAATCAAAAATATTCAAGGTGATAAATGATATGGAAAAACTTCAGTTGAAGTTTTTAAAACGTATTTTGGGAGTTCATTCCAAAACTACCAACTTGGCGGTGTATGGTGAATTAGGAAGAGTACCCTTGATTGTACAAGTTTCTACCCTGGTGGCGAAGTTTTGGTTTCGTATTAAGGATGCGTCTTATCAAAACACTCTCGTCGGTTTAGCTGCGAGAGTTTGTATCTGTTCTAATCAACAGTCAGTCGTTTTTACCAATTACTTGTTACGTATGTGTGAGATAAAATCGTTACATGAGTTCAACGTTTCGAATAAACAATTACCTAATTTAGGCAGATATTTAAAAACAAAATTATATAATCTATTTTCTCTCTACTGGAGGGAACACACTCAACAAAGTCGATCAGGTGGTAAATTGCGTACTCTCAGTAAAGTTAAGATCAATTTCGGTTTTGAGAGATACCTTACCGATGCAAATGTTAAGTGTCGTCAAGCTGTAACCAGGTTACGACTGTCAGCACATCGACTTCCTGTTGAGTCTGGTCGCTACAGCAATATACAATACGATGATCGTAAGTGCACACTATGCAATTCGAATGAAATTGGTGATGAATATCATATTTTAATGTCGTGCGTTAATGGGAAAATTGAACAAGTTAGAAGTTTATTTATGAACGATTTATACAATATCAACAGTTCGTTTGCTATGCTTGATCCAAAAGAGCTATTTTTATATATTTTTAGTATGCATGACGATTCTATTGTGAAACTGGTTTTAAGATATTGTAAGGAGGTATTGGATTTATTTAATAATTGTAATAATACTTGATTTACTATATTTGAATTTAATATTCAGATCGTACTTTCATATATATATATTTTTAAATATATTGATGTATATGAATTTGTATCCTAATGTGCCAAAGTTGGTGTTTAATGGATTAAAGATTATTATTATATAAAGTGACTCACTTGTTTGCAAACAAATGGATCGACATTACTAAAGAAAAAAGATATTCGATCTTTATCTCGTAATCTCGAAAAACTCTTACAATATTTACTAATTTCTTCAAACGTTAACATAGACTTCCTTAGGTCGGAATGAGAAACACAGACGAAAAAGAAATGACTCATCCTCTACATCTTTTGATAAACAGCACTCGCAACAACGCTGTTCACGAGGTATTTTCGGTTTTGCGTGTCTACCAGTTTCTATTCTTAATGAATGATTTCCTGTGCGGAACTTAGCGAGCATTCGTCTGTGTTTCGCATTCTTTACCAGGTCATAACATGAATTAATATTTTTTGTGTCATAAGAAAATTTATAGTAAAAAATAAGTTTTGTGTTTAATTGTATAAGTTTTATCTGATGTATCCTAGATTTTTGTATTATTTTTATATTAAGTCTATCCAAAAAACGTTTCATTGATTGCGTATTATTATACGATTTTAAATCTGATAAATCTTTAAAAGACTCCACTATTTTATTTACGGAGGTCATAAAGCTCATCTTATTAGATGATTCAAGGGCATTGGACATATAAAGACATTGTTTCGCAATACTTCCCTCGGGGAGGGCTTGGAGATGCATCCAGAAACGAAGCATGTTTCGATAAATTAGTGGTTTCAATGATAATACTATGAAGTGACACATCGCCTGCAAAACAAGCCGCCAAACGGCTAATGACACATGAAAGAATCCTAATACTATGAAGTGACACCTAGTTTGCAAAACAAGCTGCCCAACGGCTTAATGACACATGAAAGAATCCGAATACTACGAAGTGACACCTAACAAGCCGCGGAACGTTAAATGAAAATGACGTAATCCTAAAAATACTATGAAGTGACACCCCGCTCACAAAACAATCCAACAAAAGGCTAATAAATGACAAATGAAGGAATCCGAATAGTGATGAAGTGATACACCGCTCGTAAACAAGCCGTAAAACGGCTAATGAACATCAAATAATCTCAATACTAGGAGACACGGCACGCTCGTAAGACAAACAAACTATCTCAAACAAGCTAACACAAGCCGACCCATGGCTAATGAAAAACGAAGAAAACTTATGATTATGAACCGACACACGGTTCTCAAAACGAGCCGACCCATGGCTAATGGAAAACTAAGAAAACTTATGATTATGAACCGACTCACGGTTCTCAAAACGAGCCGATCGACGTACTGTCAAAGAAAAAACCAAGACAATCTAACTGCTATGAACCGACACACGGTTCTCAAAACGCGCCGACATACGGCAAACTAAGAAAACCTAAGATTATGAACCGACACACGGTTCTCAAAACGAGCCGACACACGGCCAATGGCAAACTAAGAAAACCTAAGTTTATGAACCGACACACGGTTCTAAAACGAGCTGACACACGGCCAATGCCAATGGAACACTAAGATAACCTAAACCCTTATTAACCGACACACGGTTCTCAAAACGAGCCGATACACGGCCAATGGAACACCAAGGAAACCTGTCAGTATAAAATTATGAACCGACACATGGTTCGCAAAACAAGCTGACATACATCTCGCTTGTCTACAGACCGTAGAGGAATGAAATAACCAAATATATAACTGCTGAAAACCAAACTAACCAAAGAGAGGTAAAGTATACGTAACCTCGGCATCCATAGCTATAGGGCTTGGGTTTTCTGCTACCGCTGCTGGTTCTTCCGCTGCAGGTGGCGGTACAGGACGAATTTGAACCTCTAAATCTCTCTACAGGAGATTCGGCCATGCTCAGCGACGGCGAGGAAGAAATCCACTTAACAGAGATCCGTTAAGGCACCGCAGCAATACGCGGTAGAGAGAAGGGATGGCAGCGAAACCCGGTCTTTTAATATCTAATATTATCCCCCTGGGACCTAATGCTAACACGAGGACCGCATCTGTGAAGTCATTTCGGCGCGCTATTAAATTATGAATGAAAATAGCATACTATTTTCAGGTTCGCCCTTGCGCTCTAGAAGTCTGAGAGAGGGGGAAATCGTCCCTTATATATCCCAAAGAGTCCCTTATATAGCACCAGGGAGACCGCTGGAAATAGTGTATTTCTTTGCAGCTAGGTATGTTTTTAATGCATTTCCTGTATTAAGCGGCAGTTCAAAAGCCATTCGATTAATGCAAGAATCGCTATTATCCCATTATGTCTGGAAGCTGACCCGCCGAACAGTTAATTGGTAATTGTGACCTTGGTTACAAGAATTGAAGAGGGCAACTTAGAAGGAAGAAAACTTAGTAAGAATCGATTTTCTAGCAATGGATTTAAAAGGTAAGTTCATTCAACTCTTTTAAGTTATGTTTATTGTTAAAAACTGCTGGTTCAATAGGTTTCTACTCGAGATTTTGCACTATTGCCGAAGAGTAAGACTTGGCTGTTTACAAATTCATGTTGTCATTTCGTCGAAATTCACACCGCTGGTGTGAAGCACTGAGAAGATAACCCAAACTAATTGTCATATATGTTTTAGATCAATACTAACTTGTATCAAAAACGAAGCTTCAATGGATTCTGAATTATACCATATAAAAAATATATTTGTCAAAAAGTGCCCTGAAATTAGGTTTTCAAATTAGCAAACTACAGCCGTGTTTAAGTGGGCTCTCAGGATCTTGAGAATAAAGCTATAATATAATTATTGCACTCAAACAGTTGATCAATACGAAGCTCCTTAATTCAGCGTTTGTACAGGGCAAGGTTAGAGAGACCGGTAAAATCACTTTTATTTCAGGCTGTCTCGGCCTCATGCTGGCCGTAACCGTTTTTTAAATTTTTCTCAAAGTTAAATAAATTTTTGAACAAAAGAATCCCAGCATGTTTACTAACTGACCAAAGCCTATCTTTGAACGAAATATGAATATATTTTTTTCATCTTTTGCCGCGGTTTGCTCGATATTAGTGGACAGTCGCTCTTAATCCGTGAAAATGGCACTTTGAAATATCACGATCGATTTTGGAACCGGTTGTAGATTAGGATGTTCATAGGTAATCACTGATGTTTAACTTTGAACATAAATATTGCAATATGCTGAAGTTTAGCTTTCACCATGCAGTAGAGCTTCGTAGGATTTTTCCAGTCAGAAACGACAGCGCATAGTCCACTTTCAGTTTCCTTCTATCAGATGCTTTACAGAAGTGCCACACAAGGCTGCAACATTTCAGGTGTGATAATATTGCTGTTTTGTATATTTGTAATCCAATCATGCCCAGCAAAAACACAACGACCAAAATAGTAAGAGTGGTATCCTACCAGTTATATTAATATTCTCTACCAAAGACCAAAATATGTAATAAAAAACAAAGCAGATGCTTATTGCAATGCTACATTTATTCAAATCGCCTAAAAATAACCGACAGCTTTACCCTTTCAAATGGAGTCGGCGACAATCCTCCTGCGTTCAAATATTGACTTGCAAAACTGTCGTTTCCCAGCGGCTCCATTCCAACAACTTCTTCAACGAAATTCCCGTCTGGACTTAGAGAAAAACAACTTTCTTTACACCACACGCCCACAGAACACATTTCGCAATATCGTACCCAGACCCCATTTCTTTCTTGCTGCTCATGCTCGACGTAAAGCGATTTGATTGGTAAAACAAACTGGAAACCTAGTATTACACGTAGTTAGTTTCCAAGTAAGCAAATCTAATTAGCAAATCCAAAATATAACCCCATTTTTCGACGACTGATTGAAAAAGACAAATATACGCCAGGTTTTCTGTTTGTACCGTGCCCGTGACAGGCGGAAGTGTAAAATTAACCAATCTACGAACAAGAAAGTGGAGAGAGAGAAACTATTTGAATGGTAGTTTGGAAGATTTGGTCTTCAGTTCACTTCCTGCTGTCTCGCGCCCATTCTCGAGAGAAAATTACGACAAACAAGAACAAGCGCTACGTTTCCTTGCAGTGCCGGCTATGGATTAACAAACCAACCTAGAAAACAGACATACTAGAAGGCATTGTCATTTTAATAAATTTTCAAGTCAGCAACGTGCCGGTCTGTGGAGCAAACAGTTAAACGTTCTTCAACAAAGCCATGAAAAGTATGAACACGTCGTTTCACAACGCTACAGAATGTTTCTTTGCTGAAGGCTCAGAAGTAGAGCAAGTCATCAAAGTAATCGCTTTGTTTTTTATTTTGTTGTTCGGCGTTTTCTGGAACATGCTAGTTATCGTTCTAGTTTATAAAACGACAACATTGCGAAAGAACATGAACTATTTCATCGTCAACATGGCTGTCTCTGATGTACTTTTTTTGGTTACTGGACCGCCCTTGCCGCTCGATGATCTACTATCAAGTTCTGAGTCATGGAAAGTAGGAGGCGGTCTTATTGGAATCATAACATGTAAACTGGTCTTGTTTGTATTTAACACGACCGGGTTGGTTTCCCTAATCACTCTAGTGATAATATCTGTTGAAAGGTACAGAGCAGTTTCTTATACGTTAAACGTGGAAGTACTTACTCGTCGTACAATGATCTCTTTGATCGCTGTATCGTGGATCATTCCCGCTGCACTAAACACTTACTTACTTTATATGGCAGACATTTATGAGGACGGACAAGAGGAGTATTACTGTGGATTTCATTACGACCGACCGACACTCTTTTATTTAGTGATATACACTATCATCTATATACTCGTTGCTGTTACCGTACTTTGTTTAAACCTAATCATCATAAGAAAACTCCGCCTTTCTCAGGTTCTCCCTGGCGTCAATATTCCTGATGTTCAGCAACAAAACAGACTGAAACGCTTCAGGTCTGCGGTGAGAATGGTTATGTCATCTCTGCTTCTTTGTATTGTTTGTTGGACACCTCGTTATTTGCATCTGCTCTTACAGTGGCTCGCTTATTTAGGGACATTTGAGTTCTTCAGTGCGTGTATAGATGACGTGAATCTTCATTTTGGCCTATTATATCTTCTTTACCTAATCCCAGGCCTAAATCCACTGATATACTTTACCTTTCTTCATGACTTTCGTTCCTCTCTTCAAGACATTTTTTGCCGGCAGGATACCTTACTTGAACCAGATATAGAACTCGAATAAAGACCTTTGATACAAGTTCAATTTTATTACACATTGTTTTATAGGTTTTACATTTTTGAGAAAATAGATTTAAAACAAATTAATGAGATACATACAGAATAAATAGAGATACTTGAAGAGGGTGTACGGTTGCCAAAGTAGCATTAAGCTTCCGAGTTGGCCACCGTTTACATTTGAATAAATAAACTGAATAAAAAAAAAGGGAAAAAAAGGGCAAAGAGAAAGAAAAAAAGACCAAAAAACAACAAAACAAAGATATAAACAATAAAAAGATGTTTAAGTTAGTTCTAGTAATTCAATGGGAGTTCTAGAAATCCTATATTTGATTCACATTAAATTAGTTTGTTGTTGCTAATACTTTCATACTACCAGGTATGGTTTCCCATAGAACAGAGACCGAATACTTAAATGTAAATATACCGGAATTAGTTCTGATTTTAGGTCGATAAAAGTTGTGTCTAGCTGCATGTCTAGTGTTATAGCTATGGACATTAATTACAGGTAATAGAAAATTGTGGAATAAGGAGGGAACACTAATTGGGTTATTATATAGTTTATATGTTAATGTGCAAATTTTAAACTTGACTATATTCTCAAAGTTTTAGAATATCGAGAAGTTGATAGTAGGGAAGGGCAGATTCTCTATTGTTGGCAAAGAAGATACTGTGAATACAATTGTTTTGTTTAGTGTTTAATTTTGTTAAGTTACTTATATACTTGGATAAGTATTTCCCCAGCTTAGTGATCCATGGTTTACGTACGCAAAGACAAGTATAGTAGAGTTGTTTTAACATTTGAATATTTAGATGGTTACGTAGTTTATAAAAGATACCTAAGTTGTTAGCTATTTTATTATTTATATGAATTATTTGGGTTTTCCAATTTTTAAAGTGCTGATCAATATTATACCTAGGTATTTGATACAGTTTTTCTGTTCAATGTTTAAGATGTTCATGTTTGGTATAGATTGCTTCCTTCAAGAGCGAATCAACATAACATTTGTCTTTTTCATTTTGATAGAGATACAATATAGAGTAAATGTTACCACATTTGTAAATGCTGCGTTAAAACTGTAATTTTCAATTCTTAGTTTTGGTACTTTATTTCTCGTGAGTCAAAGGTGTTAAACAAGGCTCTTGAGCCGGGGTAGAACTGTTAAAATAGAACAAATTTAAACAACAATAACGTGAGAATCCAGAAGGATTTAACAGGCCTGCAAGACGAAAACGGGTGTCAGCGAGTGAAATGGGTGAAAACGGATGTAATGGCTTTTACAAGAGAGCTGCCCTTGTTTGTTTTCATTCTTGGTTTGCTTCGTCCTAACATGTGACTTGGGGATTCACCTTCGGCGAACATTTCTGGTATGTGGGAATGTGAGTCGTCGCTATATACAGGGTTTTCAAAATACTCAGGATACCAGGGAGCCAACCTTTTGAATATTGATAAGTCGACTGCTTTTAGTTGACGATATTTAATGTAGCGTTATTCTCGGAAAAGGACCGAATTTAAAACGTTTTGAAACTGTTATCTGGTATGTAGTCACAGCGTATTCAGAAAGTCTTGTCATTAGAGCTTGTTGTGCCACAGCAACAATAAAACTTTTAATTGTGACCAAAAATCGCGAAAACAGAAGAAAACGCAGTAACACAATAGAAAAAAGTGAGCTTATCCTGAGAGACTGAAGTGTGAACCACTTTCAACAACTAGCCTCATTCTGGTGCCATTGTTCCCAATGTCTTCTTCAGGTGATCAGACGCTTAGCAAGACGGGAAGTTGAACATACTCACCGACCAGTTGATAGAATACTTTAGTAGAAACTAAGCTATTAGTCTAGTACTAGTATACTTAACAGGTAGTGAATACTGCTCCGCTCAGTTGAGGAAGTCCATGTATTAGAAGAAACTGCTCACAGTAGCACTTTGGCAGGAAAAGTAGATTACTGGGTGATAAAAATGCCAAGGTGTCAGATGAATATATAGTGTAGTTTTTGGGCTATCGTGCGACTGAATCCTGTTTGAGTTGTGGTGTGTATTTCAAAAGTTGTCCCGATATATTTTCATTTTGTCTCGACATATCAACGATCTCCTGGTAAATTATTTCCGGCATAAAACACTGCTGTTCTCTCCGGTGAAGTATAAACACCGGAAATCAACTGTAATCGAGAATGTAATTGTACGGTAAATGCTAATTGGGTTTTGAAACGGCGGCTTGACTTTATCGAAGACGAATAGAAGAAAAAAAATTTCCGCTCACCATCTTGATAACAGGAGAGATCTTGCTCTTTGGAAACTGATAGTTCACACATATATCTATTACAGATTGTACTATTAGCGACTAATGTTTATACAGTTCCTATTAATGGTATGTTCAGTTCATTAGCGTTTTAGTTATTGTTGTTTTAGTATGGGTATATTAAGCTCACAGTTGCGCAAGGAGCCCATTCGCACACAGCTACAAGCCTTGGATAAACATTTAACTTTGGTTAAATTTAAATTAGTAACATGTTTGTTCGAGTTTAATCCAAGGAAACTTATAAGTTTCATGTTGTAGATTGTCACTGTTGTTGACTGAGCTAAATATTATGAATTATATGAGTGATTAGATGGGCATTATTATTGACTTTTGAGAACGATTGTGTTATTAGCAATACTCTGAATATTATACATATTAATATTGTAAGTTGATATCATATTAGAAGTGAAAATGTAAATTGTATTAAGTAAAGCAGTTGTAAGAATATATTGTAAGACTGACTATGGCAGTTTGATTAAAGAGGCTTTCTGCGTGTCGAGTGGGCATTACACCTACGAGCGTCTTGTATTATTATGTGATAAATAATTTATATTTGATTAAGCGATTGCGAATTAGAATATAAGTACAGAGTTCGCCTACACGTCTACACGTCAACAAATTCATGATTACACAAGAATCGTATACACAGAAATGCATTAAAGAAAGGTTTAACGTAGTTAGCTCAACAATGCAGATTCCAATTCGTGTAATGTCACGTGACGATCAGATCCGTGCAAACCAGTGTGGTACAAAAGTACAATAGAAGTGATGCATTGTGGTAAAAAATGAAATCGATATTAGGACCGGCTTACAGATTAGAACTGCTGCCTTGCTCGCTCGCTTCAGGCTCGCTCGCTGCGGCAGTAATAACAACTAACGTTAATAAACCCGATCACGTTCTACCGTCAGCAAGTGTTGAATTAATAACATCCACCAGACCAGGTGTTACGTCAGTCATCTTATACTATAGCAAGACAAGAAATTTATAGCTTACACCCTGGCACAATTCAAAAGTAGAAATGGAGCTATTAAAAGGTACGTATTGTACGAAATTGTATTAAATAAGTCAATCCAAATGCGCGCTGTCGTAAAACCGTGTTTATGTGAAAGAATATACCTTGTCATATGATCTGCGAACTACAATGTTCCCAAAATCATTAATAATTCATCAGGTGAACAAAATTGAAGTCATGACCATGACGAGTATTGAGAAACAGCTCGCAGTTCATGACTTTTTGATCGCTAATTTTATCATTAAAGTGGATTTTGAGAAGCTTGTTTTAGAGGCAAGTTTCTAAATACAGCGTCTCACTTTATTTAGAAATCGCTTCTAAAACAGCTCCTCGTGTTGTTCGTATTACTAGAAAGTCTAAAGTTTGAACGGCAGATAAACGCAGGCAACACACAATTTCAAGCCGTATCAATAGATGTTAAAATTTCTTTTTCACAGTTAATTTGTTAGCAAGCCTTATTTTCAAAACGGTAAGAGCGACCCTGTAAATTTGTCCAAGGTAAAAGAACATAAGACCAACAACTGTTACCTTTAGAATAAATTATACGTCGAGTTTGGAAACTATATAGTCTACGAGCAAATCAACCCCGACTTTGTGGGGAAAAGAATAAAACTTAGAAAAGGATTGAACAAATACCATGGCGTATTAGTGATAATTGAGCTCTCTTTTATCAAAAGTAACAAACTTGTTTACCATATCTTTATTCTCTGCTATAATTGGACAACTGGAATGCTGACAGAACATGACTGAGGAAACTTAAAAGATCTACATCAGTCATTTAAAGCTACTCGATCTACCTACTTTATTGTGATAAGTTATTATTAGTCCGTGGGTCTGTACTGTAGTAGGGAGAAGAATACGATTTAATTTAGTACTACCAGACGGGCAGTTTACTTCAAATACGACCGTTAATTTATTGTCTTCTGCCTTTAGCACACTGCTCTTGCCTTCTATTAGTTTTTAATGTCTCCACAGACGAAACAAGATCTACGCGTATTCTCTAATTAGTAGAATTATCACTATTTTGACCGGCATTCTCACACAATGACCTTGGAATACTTATTCAAAGAATTGAAGCGAATTGAATTCTCAGTACCATAATGCATGTAGAGTTGAATGAATAACACACACCAGCCTGAGGTGATATGCCACTCATTGGCTGCCGCAGCGAGCGAGCCTGAAGCGAGCGAGGCAGCAGTATTAATTTGTCTAGTGCAGCCGGGTTTTTTTTGCGCATTGCCAGAGCAGTGCATTGTGGTCGTGCGTAAGGACACATAAACGATATGCGCAGATCAACAAAGTGCATTGTAGTCATGCACAAAGATACATAATCGATATGCGCAGATCAACAAAGTGCATTGTGGTCATGCGCAAAGTTAGAGAAACGATATGCGCAGATCAACAAAGTGCATTGTTGTCATGCGCAAAGATACACAAACGATATGCGCAGATCAACAAAGTGCATTGTACTCATGCGCAAAGATACAGAAACGATATGCGCAGATCAACAAAGTGCATTGTAGTCATGCGCAAAGATACAGATACGATATGCGCAGATCATCAAAGTGCATTGTCGTCATGCGCAAAACCAAAGAAACGATATGCGCAGATCAACAGAGTGCATTGTAGTCATGCGCAAAGCCAAAGAAACGATATGCGCAGATCAACAGAGTACATTGTAGTCATGCGCAAAGCCAAAGAAACGATATACGCAGATCAACATACTGCATTGTAGTCATGTGAAAGGACACAGAAACGATATGCGCAGATCGAGAAACTGCATTGTAGTCATGCGCAAAGATACAGAAACGATATGCGCAGATCAACAAAGTGCATTGTAGTCATGCGCAAAGACACAGAAACGATATACGCAGATCAACAAAGTGTACTGTAGTCATACGCAAAGACAAACGATGTGCACGGTCTTCCTCACGTGGAAGTTGTACTGCTTATATTTTGCATTTTTATGAAAGTGTGTCCCTTATTCGTACTTAGAATCTGTTGTTATTGTCATCCTACAGCGATTGAAAATAAATTGTGATCGCCTTCGTTAGTATTTTTACCACAATTCCTTCAATGGTCCTTATTAATTAGTTTCGTGTTTTGATGTGAAGTTTCATAACCCGTCAAATGTGTTTGCATTTGTAACTTGCTGACCATGCTAAGTTGACGATTCCACGCGTCACTGGAGTCGTTTAGTCGCATAGTTTAATAGTTTGGGGTGGAGATAATGACTATTTTCCAAAGAGCAAGATCTCTTCTCTCGCTTATCAACATGATTAGCAACAAATAATGTTCTGCTATTACCTTTTATAAAGTCAAATCAATATAGTTGCAATTTGAAAAGGGACAGTGCGGTTCAAAACACAAATTAGCATATCTCAATAACAGTTGATTCCGGTGTTTATGCTTCATCGCACTCCAATATATGCATGCCTGTTTCCTGAGTACAGCAGTTTTGTTTTGCTGGGAGTCGGGAATTGAGAAAATACATCACAGATAAATCAAACATATCCCCAAAGCTACACAACCGATTTATCACCCAGTAACATATTTTTCCTGCCAAAGAGCTACTGTGGTTTTCTTCTAATACATTTTCTGAACCGAGCGGCAGCATTCAGTACCTATTAGGTATACTAATATTATAACCATAGAAGCAAGTGTTTAAAGGGCTTACCTAGTACCTAAAACAGACTGTATCTAGTACAGAGTGAAATAGGAAATTCAAAGGTTACGATATGCTAACCGCCATGACAAGTGAGTTGCAGGTGATGTTTCGAGCTTTAGCACTTTGTCAGAGCGAAGCCGTTTTATATTGTTGAACTCATTTTCTCCTAAAGTCGGGAATGCTTGTTCTCCCTAAAACACGTTTATTTCAAACTCGAGTAGTATACTAAAATGTACATATAATTTATGCAAGACATAACAGAAATTCGCGCTGTGCTATTTACTGACCATTGTCAAACTGACACGATGGCTACAGACGTCTTGTAAATTATTATTTGAAACAGCCAGAATGAGTTAAAAACGCGCGTTTCAATCGAAGATAAAATGCAAGATCTAGAAACTGTTGTTCACGGACATGTTTATCAGTAGAAGCTGAGAATGTAAGTTAATAAGCACTGCAGCTTGTAAGTGATGTCAAATACAGAATGATCCGGCTCTACCCAGTGTGTACACGTTTATTTAACAAATAAACTGATGCCTTATCCATGTTTTATACTATCATAAAACACGATGAGCATTTGAGAACATGAGAGAAATGTTAAAACACAAGCCGAAGGCGCTTGCTTTCAACATTTCTCGAGTGTTTTCAAATGACCAGAGTGTTTTTTGATAGTATAAAACATGGATTTAAGGCTTCTTTATCTGTTTTATAATATAGATTTACACACGCGATGAAAGGAAACCGCCAGTTGAAAACAATAAAACACGGCAAACCATGTTATATACTCTGATAAAACATGGCGTTTTAGCCAATCAGAGCGCGCGTACTATCGTATCTATCATTATAAATAAAATTAATTCAAAATTGTCATTATTCAAGTGTCCTCTTTTTCATTGCTAATCCCACACCTACCAACTGAGAGCCTGTAACAGGCTAAACCAGTGGTTTTATTAGAATCTGCACCACTGCACGAGCGTCACAACCATGATGCTGCTGACACGAAGTGTTCACCTGACGAACTTCGCGAGTATCTGAGGCAGCATATTGCAATTGCTTTTCTTTATGACTAAAAAATACACTAAATTCCTTAGCTTGACGTTTTCTCTTAATTTCAAACAAGTATAGCTTGTTATTCTGTCAGATGGTCGGTGAGTATTTTTAACTTCTTGTCTTGCTAAGCGTCTGATTGTGATGTGTTTCTCACGCTGAATAAAACATTGTGAACAATGGCATCAGAACTAACATCTCATGCTGGTTGTTGAAAGCGGTTCAGCACTTCACTAATTCCCCCAGATAACAATTTGAAATGAAGACGTTCAGCTTAAATTGGATTCTTTATCGAAAATAACCTTACATTTATACTGCATCAATTAAAACCAGTCGACTTATCGATATTCAAAATGTTGGTCTGCGTAGTATCTGGTAATTCGAAAATCCTTCTCGGCTGCGGGTTATAGCCATGTAACGGGAACCATTCCCAAATACGAGAAATATTTGATATTTGACGAGCGTGGATCCCCAGGTCACATGATTAGGACGAGAAAAACAAACTGAAGGAGCATAAACAAGTTATGGATCTTAAAAAAATATTATTTTGTTTGATAACAAGTTCAAGGGCGGCTGGTATAATGTAATAGCATAACTCTCTTCTAAAACCCATTTCAAGGCTGACACTCGTTTTCTTCTTACTTTCTTCTAGACTCTCACGATATTGTAGCCTGAATTTCAGCCGTCTCCTCTGGTTCGTTCCTCCCGAGAGAGACGTCTGAATCCAATAGCCGATAATGCCGTCCAGTGACGTCACTACCAGAATACCTGGTAGTGATATTTGATTGGTTCATATTCTATAATTTCGCATAATTATCATAATTATCAGACGAGAAGACGGCAGGATTCGCTTTGGACTCGCGATTGTCAGTGGAGTGTTGTCTTTGGAAAAGACCTTGAATTCGTAAGGAAAACATCTGGAAATGGATTGAAAGTGTCCTGCACAATAACCGGCCGACTAACCTGTAAACATGTACATTTTATCGCGTCGCGCCCGCGGGGTTGTTGACAATCGATTATTTGTTCACACTCGTGTCGCTACTCTCTTCAAGGAACTGCTCTTTCCCGTAAATGAGTCTTCGTATTTCTTCGAAAATTCTCCATTATCCTTTCATGTTTTTCTACTTTTCTGTTGCATCATTTACATAGGTAATATCTCGTAGCTGTGTCGATTCGAACGGCAGATCGCGAGACATGCACAAAGATCAACGGAAAGACAAAGATCAACTGTACTTTGCCTCCAAATATAATATAACGATTTGTTGCTTCGGAAAGGTTTTCACAACATAAGAAGCACTTGAGAAGCAAATAGGATGGAGATATATAATATAGGTAAGGCTTTTATTTTGTTCGGCATAATCTCAAATAAATATTTCTCACGAACTCTTACTACCGCCGTCGCAGTTTTATTTGCATAAATTCAATTGTTAATACGCCTTTACGTCACTGGACGGCATTATCGGCTATTGGATTCAGACGTCTCTCTCGGGAGGACGAACCAGAGGAGACGGCTGAAATTCAGGCTAACGATATTGTTGTTTTGTTCCATTTTAACAGCTCTACTCACTTAACAGACACCAGAAATAAAGAACTAAACTAAGAAAATTAAACACTGTAGCATTTACAAATGTGGCGACATTTAATCGATTGTATCAGAGCTTCCTGGGGTTTTGTCTTTGTTCAAGTTCTATAGCTGGTTTAGCCTGCGTTGCGGCTCTGGATTATCGAAGCGCAGCGAGCGGAGATTAGGGAGATCGGGGCGAGAGAATAAAGAGAGGGAGGAGGGGGTGGGGAGGAGAGGAAGAGAGAGCCTGCCGGCAACCCATAGTTATTTTGATAACTCTCGGCCTCAGAAGGCCGCGTATTGCTTTTTCCTAAAATGCGTGATTGACAGAAATCATTTTTTTTTTCATGCATGACATGCAATAAGAGCAGAAACCAATTAGTATGGCGACAAACATAACGAGAATTCCCTCAGCGATGAATTTAAAGAAAGAACAGGAGAAAGGCTATTAGATATCTTTTGTCGGGAAGATATGTTCTAGCTGTAATCCCAACTGGGTTTGGAAAATGTAGGATATTCCAAGCATTCACTAGTGTTAAAGACGTCGAAAATGATGTCCAGGTTGTCGTTTTGGTTATTGCTCCTTTGGCTAGTATTGTGAAAGATCAATCGAACCAGTTAAGTTCCTCAGATTACCCTGCTGCCGAACTTTCAGACCTAAAACCCGAGGAACTACAGAAGTGCAACTTCAAATTGCTGTTTAGTTCTGCAGAAGAAGTAATGAGAGCGAATTTCGCGACGAGCTGAAGAACCTTGCATCGCCGGGAACTCCACAAGCGTCTTGCTCGACGAAACCTGCAAAAGTATTGGTCTTCATGTTCCGAAATCTGCTGCTCTATCAGAGCGAGTCTGTCCTTCCTAAGGAAGATTCGAAATGCAATAGAGAACTACACCTTTGTTCGAGAAGGTTTGCAGGATAAAGAGAACTAAGATAAAGAGAACTCGTTGCCGCTGAATATAAAGTCGCCACCAAATCATGATCAGTAAAGAACACTGCCGACCACAATAACACCGAAACGAAGTTCTGCCAAAAGAAGCACTAAAAACCATCCACGCAGCGTTACGAAGTCATTAAAGCAGCTCGTATTTTCGGAAGCACAAGCCTGTTCCTCGAACACACCGGCCCATGTTTCATATTTTTTGTTTTGAATTTTACGCTCGAGTTGAGATTCCGTAGAATTCCACGCGTCAGTTTGACATATATTAAACATGGTTTTCACTTCCGCCGCATGATGATTGGATGAATCGGTCGAATGACTTACTAAATTTATGCATTTTAATTAATGGGTGGATATCAAAATAACCATGGGTTGCCAGCAGGCTCTCTCTTCCTCTCCTTCCCACCCCTTCCCCCTTCTATTTTTTCTCTCGCCCCAATCCCCCTAATCACCGCTCGCTGCGCTTCGATACTCCAGAGCCGCAACGCAGGCTACAGCTGGTTCATGTGAGGTCTTCTGCCGGCAAAAATGTCTTGAAGAGAAGAACGAAAGTCACGAAGAAATGTAAAGTATACAGTGGATTTAGGCCTGGGATTAGGAAACGAATATATTGTAGACCAAAACTAAGATCCTCCTCATCAATACACGCACTGAGCAAATCAAATTTCTCTAAACGAGCGAGCCAGAATAAGAGCTTATACAAATGAAATGAAAAGGTGTCCAACAAACAACATAAAGAAGCAGAGATGACATAACCATTCTTACCGTACCGCAGACCTGAAGCGTTTCAGTCTGTTTTGTCGCTGAACATCAGGAATATTTACGCCCGGGTGAAGCTGAGAAAGGCGGAGTTTTCTTATGCTAAACGGTATCTTATATATGTAAAGAAAGTAAGAGTTCAGTCCAGCGGGAATTATCCAGGATACAGCGATTCAAAAACTCATTGTACGACGGGTAAGTGGTACCACGTTTAGCGTTATGTACTAGTTATGTGCCTTGATTGGCCTGTATGTGCTCTTTAATAATGAATAAATAAAGAAACACAAATTATATGAACTTGTGACAATTATTTTCCTTGTTCTAGTTCTATAACAACCTCAGGAGAAATAAACAAGACCTTTAAAAATATAAATAACATTTTATGTTCTGCCCAGGTCAGAGGGGAGTGTCTAGATAACGGAGGCCTAGAGAACGAAGACCAGAAAACGAAGACCTCCCTAGAAAACGAAGATCTAAAAACGAAGACCCTAGATAACGAAGATCAGAAAACGAAGACCCCCCTAGATAACGAAGATCTAAAAACGAACACCCTAGATAACGAAGACCAGAAAACGAAGACCCCCCTAGATAACGAGGACCCCAAAAACGAAGACTGTAGTTAACGAAGACCAGAAAACGAAGACCGCCCCTAGATAACGAGGACCCAAAACCGAAGACCCTAGATAACGAAGACCAGAAAACGAAGACCCCTAGATAACGAAGACCCAAAAACGAAGACCCTAGATAACGAAGACCCGAAAAACGAAGACCCTAGATAATGAAGACCCAAACAAACTACCATTTTCTAGCATTTGATTTCTCCTGCGTGAATGAGTTTCAAAGCTTTTGGCAACAGATTGCACGTGACTTGTTGGCCCATAGCAACGCCATGCTGGGTTGACCTGTGGTCATGGTATTGTAGCTGGACTTCGAAGCGTTTTTCTTTCTTTCTTACTAAATTCTTCTCGAAATAAGCCTGATACAGAATAATAGCAAAGATTTATATTTACTTTTAATCCGGTATTTCGACAAATGTGCTGAGCAAAAATGAGCTTAGACGCTCAAACGCACTCACTCTGCATGGCATTTGCCAAACATGCGGCCGCTCAACAAGGTAAAGCAGTCATAATTAAACGATAGTATTGTAACAGTTGAGCAGATTCCTTCTTTCTTTTATACTATATTATATAAAGCAGTAATTATGGAGTTAATACTTCGGATAGTACACGAAACATTGACGAATGGCACCATGAGTGATGCAATGGTCGAAATGACCACAGGAAGGCCAAGCTCTGTATTTGAAAGGTTTCCCATTCTAGAAGGAGAAAATGAAAAATAAATAAAATATTTAACTTTAAAGAACTTGTCTTGTGTTATAATGGGTATGGTTTTCGAGCTGTTTTAGTCTGAAATTGGGGTTATTCATTTTGCCTTTTTAGTCTGGAATATGATATAAAATTTTAAAGTGAAGTATGAGACCGCAACATCAATCTTCAATATAAATTGAGTAAGACAACAAACCATCATTGGGTGAGGGCCACAGCCGGGCTGGAACAAATTTATTTTCAGTGATTTTCATATAAACTGACAACCCTAGCACAAATGTGGGAATAAAAATAAATGTGCAAGACAGACAATATTCAGACAATTCGAATCCCTGCTCAAATATTCACCTTAAATCCATGACTATGTAAGCGCTTCACTTGATCCTTCATGAGGGCAACAAGCGTAGTAACTTCAATGACAAATGCATTTTTCTTCCAAAAGCCCGAACCTGGCTGCGAGTTGGTTTGAAGGGGCCGCCAGCTGAAAATATCAGTGATCTTCCTGAGCCTGTTGGAAGGATCACCAACACATCTTTCCCACGAAAAGTTACATAAAACATTAAGCTGTTCACATTTGAGAGATGGTATTCCAAATTTGAGAGAAATTTCCTCTGCGACGGACTTTACACTTCGAAATCTCATTTCAATCGCCATCTTGTTTTGACTTCGTTATGCATAAATAGCTAATTATCAAAAATTTGGAAGTGACGTCACGGACACGGTTTTGGGCTCTGAGTCGCAGACCCTACATGGGGAGAAACGGAAACGATGAAATCGCCGTTCCCCCTCAATTAGGGGAAGCTGTTCAGTCGCAGGCTATATGTTAAGACGATTTCCTTGCGACAACGTCCTCAGGGTCTGTACTGATGCAATATAAGCGAAAAAGGTCCTCGGGGAAGTTGAGACTCGTCTGGTAGAGGACAACCCTAAATATGACGAGTGGCGTCACAAGACGCATGGGTATGAGTGGAGGCCAGAAGCAGTCTGGAATTCCTAACTAAGCGGTAGTTTACCCCAGGGGCCAAGCACGGCTCCAAGGCTCCAGTCGACCTCAAAGTTGCTGCATTGGCAAGAATGCACCTTGCTGGTCAGGGCGGTTCAGAAAAGACTGAAAGCGTTCCAGGGGCGAAATATAGTGGTGATGACTCCAGAGAATGACATAGCAGACTACCATCGCAAACATCCTCGTCTCGATAACGATGGCACGCCAGTCAATGCACAAACTTGCCACCACTACCTCTGCACACCGATAGGAAGGCACAGACTGGACTACCTTGCTGAGGTCATCATTATCGACGAGTGTTGCAAGATCCAGACCAAGTCCTGCGCACTATCCTGGAATACCTCGCCAACCGACCCTGTCAGGTTGTGTGTAGCGGTGGCCCTGGCCAACTGACTCCCTGAGGCGACAAGACAGGCTCCCAGCTTCATGCTTGAAGATTGGGTTGGTCGCGAAAATGTGCGTTGGTTCGACACGGATTACCGATACATCTGCAAGGAGTGTAGACTCCCGTACAGCGTGTGTAAGACCGACTTTGATGCTCCTTGCCAAGGTAAGCCGACCTCCAAGCTAGATGACATAAAGGAACGTACGTGGTGTAAACCCGACTGCGTTCAGCTCGAGGTGTTCCGGGAAGTGTGGGTTGATGTGGGGTTCGAACAGGCCATCGGCCAAACCCGGCCAGACGACATATGGGTATGCTCAACTAACGAGATGGGAGCTCAGGTGCAGCAAAGGTTGCTTGACCACCATCAAAGGAACTATCCGAGGTCTCCAGCGACCATTCGGTTTGACCCAGACCCTAGTGTAGTATACCGCTATCATAAGTAGCGCCGCCCAGTCCCGATACCGGGATCCAGGGGGGGAGATAAGCTAGAGGCCTACAAGGGCACCATCGTACAAATACCACTGGGTATCATGCTGAAAGGACTTCCTCTCGAGTGGAAATATGCTTGCTGGGGGACCGTCCATCGAGTACAAGGCAAGACTATTCAGAACTCCTGTCGACTCTTTATTGTGGATAACAGCCTAGAGGGGTGGATTACGAACGCTGTGTACACTGGAATCTCTCGCCCGCGACATGTCGCCCAGATAGTCAGCTTCCTTCCACTGGACAATGCATCGGGGCCGTTGATCCCACCTCCAAGCAAAGAGCGCATTGCTGCACGTCTCAAAAGGTACCGACCCAAGTACACATGAATATATCACACCCTAACGTCGACCACGTCCTCGATATGATACGAAAGGCGGAAAAGAAGTGTACCGTCTGTGGGCCTCAGAGTCTGTTACAAGGGTACACGAAGTGTCACCCCCAAACATTCAGCATGGACCACCTGGACGACAGCCATGGACACTACAGCTGGAATGTGAGACTGACGTACCCCAGCTGCAATCGTAGGCACAAGCGCTAAGCAACTCGGAGTTGGGAGTGCGTGAATCCCTGATTCGAATAGGCAGTATAGTAGAGCATCGGCTGGCCGGGCTCCATTACGCGCTTTAGTATCGGATAGGCTTAACTCGTCCACCAAGGGTCGGTCGCGCGGCGTCGCTCCTTCTCCTCGTGCTTCGTGCCGCCTTCCTCGTTGGTAGCAATGTACACTAAGGTTCCAACTACCAAAGGAGTTTCGGGTGGGGCCTTTTCTGCTATCACTGGAACAAGCTTCATTGTCATGGCTTGAGAAGGTGCGAGTCCTGCCATGCGGGTCGTAGTAGTGCTCATGTTCGCAACGACGAGAGACAATACCGCGACCCACTCCCGGTTTGTCTCACCATGCTTAGCTCTTTCGAATATTGTGCACGGAATAGTCGCTGCGCCAGCCATCGATGGAAAGACTCGGCAAATGCTTGGCTTCTGTGGTGACTCGGTTTCGCACGCCTGATTAGAACCCCACAGCGCGCAAGTAGCTTTGTAGTCTCGCCTTTGAATTCGGTCCCATCGTCCACCATCAAAACTTTAGGCCAGGTCAGCGGCCCCACACTGTAAATGCTAGCCAGCTCGTGCGCCACAGTTGCGGCTGTTTTGTTCTTCAGAGCCATAGCAGCTTTATACCGAGAGGCGACGTCAGTGCGTACTTGTATACAGGATCGTTAGGGAGAAAGAGGAGGTCTGATTGGTGAATTCGGTTTGGTGCTTCTGAGAAGTGAGCATAGACGGGCTTTGGGGTTTCGTCTGCGTATGAACCACTAACGGGCTGTCTAGTGATCCACTTGCGTACCCTATCCAATGAAGCCCCCTTGGCGTTATATGGGGTGGAGGAAGGCATCTAATTCCTCATCGGACATGCGTTTCGAAATTGTTACGTTGAGCTAGCCAAGCTGAGCGTATTCCAGCAAACGGATCAGCCTCCAACAGGCAGTCGCCGTTTGCCGCGGAAGTGGTGAGGTCCTCAAGCGGAGATCTGGTGGTTCCCGTTAGCACCCTGAGCGCGAACAACGGGAGGCTCGGCTCATCTCGCCGCCACACATCGAGGCTTCGATTTGCTATCTTCCAAAAGTCGTGTAATCCACCACCAACATTGTCACGCTTAGCAGCTGAAGCGACTCCATGCATAGCACACCAAATTAAAGCTCTTCAGGCAGCATATAAATGCAGGAAAAATAAGTTATTTTTAAACCATCGACTTGCAGCATAACCGAGTGCGAGCATGCCGCCGCCGACGTAAACCAGCTCGCCTGTTTTTTTTTGCGCAGCAGAGGGGCGATAATAGGTTTCAAAGCTACCAGGCTCTTGCAGATGGGGTATGCGGTGTAACCCAACGTGCGCCTGGTTGTAGAGATCTAGAGTACGATCTGTGTCGGCCATGTCCTCATCGGTGTGGCGTTTCAGCCGCTCTTGATCCTGGACCCAGTCAGCGAGCTTTTCGCGGTGTTCCTAGAAGGCAGCCCAATCGGCTTGGTACTTCTCGAGGGCCTTGTCGTGTCTTTTACGTTCTGTGTCAGTCGCCTTACCTCCTGAAAGTGTTTTAGCTAGATAGCTCCCCGATCATTATCGCGATGGAGGCCATCCTACTTGGGGATGAGTTTCTTTGTCCTCGACTGAGGTACTCCTTCAAGGCGATGGATCCGGCAAACACCGCTTCAGATAGTTCACTATGTTCGTGTAGGGGTCGTTGGTCATAGACTCTTTCACCACCTTTTTTACTACCCAACCTATGTCCGTAGCAATACCGGTCAGAGTGGCTGCGTCTAGTATGGTTTCACAACTTTGTTAAATTTCAGTCATCTCGAGATTCGGTGTCGTACGACGATGTCTATTCAAATGGTTACACATGCTCTCATTCCATCTCTCATTCCATCTCACGCATGACACTACGTGTAACCTCCACCCACCCGCGTTTGCCGCCTGTATTGCATGTACAGCCCTATCAACGTTGCGCCTAAACCGATGGCAGCAAGTAACGTAGTAGGCGATATATATACTGCAATAGGTGACTTGGACTCCTCCACAACTAGCAGCGTCTCCGCGGCCATTTCGCGGGCCAACGCCGCCCGAGCGCGCTTGTTAGAAGCCGCAAGCTCCTTGCCTGCAGCGACACGCTTTGGGTCTTTAACTTTAGGCGCTGTTTTCGGTGGATCCAATGTTACCGAAACCTACATCTTGTATGACTGCTGGTTGTAACTTTAGGCGCTGTTTTCGGTGGATCCAATGTTACCGAAACGGCCTACATCTTGTATGACTGCTGGTTGTGAGTCTTCAATGGGTGTGTCCCTACGTGGTTAACTACGTGGCATATAGCGCTGGCTAGAGCTACAAACTGACCCGTCTTTAGAGTCAACAAGCCCGCACAACAGAGATCTCGTTGCGGATTAGCCGGTCATCTCGTAGGTCTTTTTGGAGAGCTCGTTCATCGTCTATTGGAACTACGTACCCAACTAGGCGCCGATTGTTTAACTTAGCGTTCTGTTAGCGTTCTTACCGAAACTGATTCTTACACCAAGTGTTTTGAATTGAGCGCCGATTGTTTAACTTAGCGTTCTGTTAGCGTTCTTACCGAAACTGATTCTTACACCAAGTGTTTTGAATTGAGCGCCGATTGTTTAACTTAGCGTTCTGTTAGCGTTCTTACCGAAACTTATTCTTACACCAAGAGTTTTGAATTGAGCGCCGATTGTTTAACTTAGCGTTCTTACCGAAGTAGACGGTAAATATTTTATTTTAATTGAACTAGAAGCTCTTGGCCGAGTCAGTTTTGTGAAACAAAATCATAACATAAACCCGCGAGGGTTGTCAAAGCTGCTATGCCCCTTTCAAACGATTACGTTCAAATCGTATCACAAACAAGTTTGAACACAGATTCCACATGCTTTAAGATTGAAAGTTCTGATCAAATGAAACTCACAGTCGATAAGCTTTTATGTGGATTACTTAGAGTTGGTTCTAATTAATGCTTCTGCATGTTACTTTTATTGATAACTCTCTGGAGAATTTGTGTACAAGTTTTATCTACCAATCAACGTGAGATTGACAGGTTTGGCTTTGCGTTGAAGTGACGTAAATAACTTCACGTGACTGCTTGGACCAATCAAAAATCGTTTTCCACGGTCTATTGTGTAAGGGCAGCTCATTTGAATATGTCCATGAAACAAAGGTCATTTTGCGCGATGCACCATGCAGTAGAGCTTCATAGGATTTCTTCCAGTCAGAAACGACAGCGCGTAGTCCTCTTTCATTTGCCGTCTCGAGTTTCCTTTTATCAGATGCTTTACAGAAGTGCCACATAAGGCTGCAACATTTCAGGTGTGAAAATATTGCTGTTTTGTATATTTGTAATCCAATCATGCTTAGCAAAAAACATAAGGACCAAAAGAGTGAGTGGTATCTGCCAGTTATATTAATATTCTCTACCAAAGACAAAAATATGTAATACAAACAAAGCAGATGATTATTGCAACTTTCTTGACGCCACACGCTCACAGAACACATTTCGCAATCTCGTACCCAGACCCCATTTCTTACTTACTGCTCATGCTCGACGAAAAGCGATTTGATTGTTAAAACAAACTGGAAACCTAGTATTACACATATGATGTAAAGTGGTAAGCTGTAGTGCTATGTGTGCACGCAACGCATCCTCGAGCTCGCTCTACAATTACCAATAATCAGTAAATGGCAAACACGCTTGAAATACCAATTATTGGTAATACTACGACAAATCCTAACCCGAACCATAAACCGAACCCTAACCATCGGACGAGTTCGCGGGTAAACGACGGGTTCTCACTCACCTAGAGCTAGGGTAAACAAGAGGTTCACAGGTAAACAAGAAGAGAAGGTAAACAAGAGAAAAAAGTATTTTGAGCGCTCCTACTCGGGTTTAAACTCGTAATCGTTTGCGTGTTGTGCTTGGCAGTGCAGGCGTCACGACCACTACACTAAGCGCGTCTACTGCCGTTCGGATTTCGACAATTGTTTATCTTTATCCTTGACTGGTTTTAAGAATGTCATTGTTTAATTTGTGTTCCAGAATTAGCGATTATTGATAATTGAAGAGCAAAAGCCAATTACTGATTATTGGTAATTCTAGAACGAGGATATGTTGGTGCACGCCCTACGAGGGAAAGAGAAAAAATCTCTGACCCAAGTGGGACTCGAACCCAACGACCTCCAGGTTGCATGTCTGGCGCTCTACCAACTGAGCTATCAAGTCAGATGAGAGAAATCGTGGGTATTGGTGCGTTTTATGGGGTCCACGGCGATTATATATGTATATGTAGCTATGATATGAAATCATGTTTGCCGCGTAGCAGTAATAAGTGTAAAGAATATGATGTAAAGTGGTAAGCTGTAGTGCTCTCATCTGACTTGATAGCTCAGTTGGTAGAGCGCCAGACATGCAACCTGGAGGTCGTTGGGTTCGATTCCCACTTGGGTCAGAGATTTGTTTCTCTTTCCCTCGTAGGGCGTGCACACATAGCACTACAGCTTACCACTTTACATCATATTCTTTAAAACTTATTAGTGCTACGCGGCAAACATGATTTCATATCATAGCTACATATAGTATTACACATATAGTTAGTTTCCAAATAATCAAATCTCAATGGCAATCCAAAAACATAACACCATTTTCGACGACTGATTGAAAAAGACAAATATAGGCCAGGTTTTCTGTTTGTACCGTGCCCGTGACAGGCGGAAGTGTAAAATTAACCAATCTACGAACAAGAAAGTGGAGAGAGAGAAAATTATTTAAGTGGTAGTTTGGACGATGTGGTGTTCAGTTCACTTCCTGTTGTCTAGGCGCCCCTTTCGCCAGAGAAAATTACGACCAACAAGAACAAGCGCTACTTTTCCTTTCAGTGCTGGCTATAGATTAACAAACCAACCTAGAAAACATAAATACTAGAAGGCATTGTCATTTTATTAAATTTTCAAGTCAGCAACGTTGCCGGTCGGTGGAGTGAACAGTTTAAACGTTCTTCAACAAAGCCATGAAAAGTATGAACACGTCGTCTCACAACGATACAGAATGCTTCTCTGCTGAAGACTCAGAAGTAGAGCGAGTCATCAAAGTAGTCGCTCTGTTTTTGTATTTTGTTGTTCGGTGTCTTCTGGAACATGCTAGTTATCGTTCTGGTTTACAAAACGACAACATTGCGAAAGAACATGAACTATTTCATCGTCAACATGGCTGTCTCTGGTGTACTTTTTTTGGTTACGCGGACCGCCCTTGCCGCTCGATCATCTATTTTCAAGTTCTGAGTCATGGAAAATAGGAGGCGGTCTGTATTGGAATCATAACATGTAAACTGGTCTTGTTGTATTTAACACGACCGGGTTGGTTTCCCTAATAACTCTAGTGATAATGTCTGTTGAACGGTACAGAGCGGTGTCTTCTACGCTAAACGTGGTGTCACTTACTCGTCGTACAATGATCTTTTCGATCGCTGTATCCTGGATAATTCCCGCTGGACTGAACTCTTACTTACTTTATATGGCAGACATTTATGAGTACGGACAAGAGGGGTATTACTGTGGATATCATTTTGACCGAGCCGACACTCTTTTATTTAGTGATATACATCATCATCTACTACTCGTTGCTATTACCGTACTTTGTTTAAACCTAATCATCATAAGAAAACTCCGCCTTTCTCAGGTTCTCCCTGGCGTCAATATTCCTGATGTTCAGCAACAGACTTAAACGCTTCAGGTCTGCAGTGAGAATGGCTATGTCATCTCTGCTTCTTTGTATTGTTTGTTGGACACCTCGTTATTTGTATCTGCCTTTACAGTGGCTCGCTTATTTAGGGACATTTGAGTTCTTCAGTGCCGCGTGTATAGATGACGAGAATCATCATTTAGCATTATTATATCTTAATTACCTAATCCCAGGCCTAAATCCACTGATATACTTTACATTTCTTCATGACTTTCGTTCTTCTCTTCAATACATTTTTTTGCCGTCAGGATACCTTACTACATGAACCAGATATAGAACTCGAATAAAGACCGTTGATACAAGTTCAATTTTATTACACACTTGCTTATAGGTTTTACATTTTGAGAAAATAGATTTAAAACAAATTAATGATATATATATACAGATAGAGATTGAAGATTGATGGTTTATTAGTATAATAACTATTGCAGCTGGAAAGCTGAATTGCGTAAGACTTTGCATTAAATTAGAAAATACTGATAATTAAAATTAATTCTAATCAATGTTGCTATTGATATAAAATCTAGTTCTAATTATATCTAATTAATATTACTATAAAATATAAAACTAAAACAGAACAAATAGAGATACTTGTAGAGGGTACGATTGCCAAAGTAGCATTAAGCTTCCGAGTTGGCCACCCTTTACATTTGAATAAATAAACTGAATAACTCAGCAGTGTTGTGTTAGTATTGTATACAATGCGTACGTCTTCAATTAAATGAACTTGGAAAGGGGAAAAAGAAACAAAAGGGGGAAAGAGAAAGAAATAAGACCAACGAACACACAAACAAAGACAAAAACAATAACACAATTATGTTTAAGCTTGTTCTATAATTCAATGTGAGTTCTAGAAATCCTATATATTGATTCACCATTAAATTAGCTTCATATACTTTTTTAAATTATATGTTGTTGCTAATGCTTTCATACTACCTAGGTATAG
>JAOWCC010001367.1:0-68731 GCA_030867875.1 Actinernus sp. WN-2022 | reverse complement strand
AGTATTACCTATCTGTTACGGTAAATCCCTCGGCTATATCCAGTTGAGTTCGATTTTCGAATTCTGAGAATTCATGTAGTGTGCGCGATGTGTGTTTGCAATGAAGTGATATGAACTCCCGAGTGGATACAAGCAAATATCTAAGAATCCCTATTTTTTGTAGCGGTATCCATTTAGGTAAAATCCAACGGTTTTTAGCGTTTAGATAACCCGGCCCTAATTTCCAATGCCTTTGTCCAAATAATAATTCAACCCTCCAGAAATGCTTTATCTTTGACTTCCGGTGAAAGTGCATTGTTCAGAACAGCCAATCAGAATATACGAAAATCGGATTATTCCAGAGCCCTATTTTTTCGTCGAGTATGCGCAGTAAGAAACAAATGGGATCTGGGTACGAGATTGGAATTCATTCGAATTCATAGCTGGTTCACACGTGTTTACAGAGTAGCCTTTAGAATCTAAAACAGAACCGGCTATGTATATTACAAATCGTTAGCCGATGAGCGGGCATGAATTCACTCAAATTCATAGCTGGTTCATACGAGTTTACAAAGTAGCCTTTAGAATCTAAAACAGAACCGGCTATGTATGTTACAAATCCTTAGCCGATGAGCGTTTTACTAACCGGAGTTGATAAAGTATCATTGGGAAGCTACAAGCCTGGACAATGTCTTTTTAACTTTTCTTGCGATGCGTTTTGACGATAATCTAGAGAAATTAAAGCCCTGGTTTAAAATTAGCCACAAGCATTTGGTTACACTAATGTGAGTTTATAAACAGAATCTGAAGCTCTAATTGTTGATAACTTCGCCGATGAGATTGAATCAAGGCTCATTGTAAAGCCTGGATAATTTGTTTGTAAACTTTTCGCCGATGCGATTCAATGTGCAATAATCCAGAAATATTTTCTTTTACGAAAGCTCTACGATTCAAAAGTAGCCGCCGCTTGGTGTTACTTTAGTTTATCCTTAGCCGATGAGCGGTATGAATTCACTCGAATTCATACTGAGCTAGTTCACACGTGTAAAGCGGCCCAAACAGCTACATGTATGTATGTTAAAATTCCTAAACTTTTAGTTTAGTTCTCCTTAACAAACAACAACTGGCGATTGAAGAAAACTGATTTCATCGTATTCGGCAGCTCGTAATGCTTACAATGAAAAAAATATCATTGCTTAAAATCTTATTAGCTTGTGAATATTTTGCGTGCCAAGTTTAAAAATGGTGATCTTGAGTTATTTTATTAAGCGGAGTTGAAGAGCTTTAGCTTCTAAACCGCCGCTGAGTTGGAATAAAGTCTCATCGTAAAGCTACAAGCCTGGAGAACCTGTTTCTGAACTTGTTTGCGATGCGTTTTGATGCATGCAATATTCTTGATGTTTTAACGAAAGCGCTATGATTTGACAGTAGCCGCATAAGCTTGAAATTAGCCACTACTGATTTTTTTCACGCTTGTGAACTAGCCGATGTTGATATAAATCTGTCTTCTGGAACGCCGATAAGTTTCAATACTACAGTCTCATTGTAACGCTACAAACCTAGAGAGTATGTAAACGTTTTATTGCGATGCGTTTTGACGATTTGTAACAGCCGGATTTTGGTTTGAAAAAAGTGAGCCGGTCTAAACGGTGACGCTGTGAACGGAAAGGAGAAATCCAGTAATGACAAACAGTTTGTGAGTTATGACGTAGTCGTATACAGGACAAACAGCCTTTACTTTAGTGGCTTGATACTCTCAAACTATCCCCTTCCCCACTCCCTTAATATGGTAAATAATAACTTAACGGGAGGTGAGTAAGTGTGATTTTGGCACCTGCCGACAGCAAGTCGAATAGGACACGAAGTGACACTAGATTTTCGGTGCCTCTACCGAACGTGTGCAAAAAGCGTAACATATGAAATCGATCAGCAACCGGACAATAGAGCATTCATTGATACGTTGAAATGAAGAAATCATACTATCCAACGCCGCGGTGGGAACTCTAATATTAATGACATTATTATGCATTGTTCCACTGCTGTACCTCCTCTTTCTCCTTGGCCTTTTTCTACAGACTTTTTTGTGGCTTGGCTTTCATGTTCTTCTTGGGGTTTTGTTCTGCTTGTTTCTGAAAGCAAATGAAGGCAAACTTATTAGCGATATTACATGCCAGTTACTTTCTGTAGCAAACTCCCAAATGTTGAAGCGTACAATATTTTCTCGATTAAACGCCGGGCCCATAATAGAACGGTGACTTTTGAATTAGAAAATATGTTACATTTATTTATGTTTGAAAACAGGCTTGACGCAGCAATGTTTCCTTGTATATTTGAACTAATTATCAGCTTTTTATGAACTCGTTTTGTGGAACTATGATTTGTATTACTTCCTTTTTTTTTCCTTTGGGGCACTCTCCTTATCCTGTGGTTTCGGCTCGAAGAGATGACCATTCTTTGGATCAGAAAGAAATTCAACCTCTACCCGATTCAGGACGCTTGGATCATCTACAAGGTAAAAATAGGAGGTATTAGCCATAAATAGCATACAATAGGTGAGCAAATTACTGTAGTTACAGCGAACACTCGCGTGAATTCTACCCGCGAAAGCGAGCACGAACACACTTAAGAGACAAACACGAGCTTGGCCATTACAGAACGTCGAGCATTGCCGAATTCAAATTTATCATCCGCTAATACATGTAAGGCCAAAAAGATTTAAAGAAACAAATTTCATTGCAAGGTAGAAGGGGAACAGAAAACGTACTTACCGTGAACTGCAATTATTTCTGCCTTCAGAGCAACCCCTGCGTAGTCCAGTTTCACGATGCTGCCTTTGCTGTTGTTGTCGCCAGACAACACTTTCTGGATTTTCTTAGTAGGAACAATGCTGAGCGTTTGGTCGCAGTCGAAATAAAAGAGACCATTGTTTAGGAACTTTCAGCTGTCTTCGTAGATTTTTACGCCTTCAAGTTCTTTATTTTCTAAGGCTTCAAGCCGCGAGCGGATGTCTTGGATTTCGTTTGCCTTAACAGGGCTTCTGACAGGGTGCGGGAAAAAAAGTCAAATTGTGCGGGATTTTGGGGGCATATTGTGCGGGGAAAAACGCCGATTGTGCGGGAATTGTGCGGGATTTTTTTCGGTAAAAAACGCCGATTGTGCGGGATTTTTTCGCGCGGGATCATTGGGGGGATCATTGGGGGCATATTGCGCGGTAAAAAACGCCGATTTTGCGGGATTTTTTCGGCGTGATTTCCGTAATTTAAAGGAAGTAACATGTTTAAGCACTGTGTCTGTTGGTGATCCGGGGTACTTTGCACGCTACTGTAAATGTAACCATGTGACGGTGGAAGGAGAGTGAGTGGGATTAGTGCGTCCATTTGTCGCGGACAAAACACGATCCTTGATGGAGGCATATTAACAAAATACACATATGCGATTGCTCAAAATAATAGATGCAATGTATCTTTCCATTTCCGTTTTATTGTCTCGTAATGTCACAAACAGACGTAGGAACTTTTACAGCCTCTACAGAAAAAGAGGCATCAATGTCAACAATGAGCAAATAAACAGCAGTTGCAAAATTCTGGGGGAGAGTTTTCTGAATGATTGATTGATAATAATTACTTCCCTCAGGAACACCTTGAAAAATATTGAAATTCATCTCCTGCAGTAAAATTAGTTCTAGTAGATAGATGAACACATCACTAAGTTTAACGACAAATACCCGAGTAATGTACTATTTCAGGATGTCTTCCTGCTTTTTCTCAGATGCTTGTAAACATTCTCCACTTCTTCATGCTTAGGAAAGGAGAAGGGTCCGACGCCGACGATGGCAACCGGTCCATAGACTACGCAGAGCTGATAGCAAGTGTCAATGTCATCACGTGTTGGCCAGTCATACACTCGTGCTCCTACAGAATGGAGGAACTTGAACTTGATTCGGGCTTCGTCTCCGTGCTCTAGTGCTCTTCCAAAGTAGATCGATCGCTTGCCTGTATACTCTACGGCATAGTACTCCCCGATTACAATTTCAGGAGCGTCGATACGGCGGATTTCGTGATCATGCAGTTCGAGGATCATGTGTTTTCTGAAGCTACAAATGCTCTCGATAGACACAGATGCAGTTTCCAGCAGCAAACACCTCGCATACATACATACGAATACTCCACAGTCAAATGCATTCTCCTGCTGTGAAAGGTCATCAGGTGAATTACAGGAGAAGTGCCACTCTTTCATGTCAAGATCACTATCCAGTTCCTTTAACATGCCCCACAGTTTTGTGATCGCACTTTGGACAGTTGGCTTAACAAAATCACCGGCCCTGCTGTCCAAAGCAACGACTTTCTTTTCTACAGGTAGAACCACAAGGAGAAACCAATGCTTGGAGCTGCTAGGGTTGCATAGAATCAAAACGACATCTTGCTCAAGAATCGCAGCTTTGCCCTTCAAGACATCTTTAGTCGCCCTCTTCCCAATTCCAGTCTCAAACTTCTCCCACTCGATGACTTCAGCTTTAGTTTCTGTCGATGTTTCCTTCAGGAGATTTAAATACTCGTGTATCACAAAGTTGTTTAGGTAGTTTTCTTCATCGATGGGCTTGCCGCCAAGAAGCGCCTCAAGGTCTTGCTTGTCTATCATGCTGCTGTTGCACTCAACTGTTCCATCAATTAAACAACTTAAGATGGGTCCCTTGTGGGCTGGGAAGTTACAGGTGGCTTGATGTTGTCGGATCTTTGGTGCTGTTGTTTCATCGAGCCCAAAGTGTACATTGGGCTTAGGAGGAGGCTGGGAGACAGCAGGGACATGACAATCTGTTTTATTGTCGGTATGTGGTTTGCTGAAGAAGCTCTTGAGAGATGAGCGAAAGGTTTTGCCGGCTACCTCTTTGCCCTTTTTGGTTGTTACATCGGCCTTTACCTCAACTTTACGTTTCTTTGCAGGAATGGTTCCTTTCTCTTTCTGTGCTGCAGGAATGGTTCCTTTCTCTTTCTGTGCTGCGGGAGTGGTTTCTTTCTTATCATTCTCATAGATAGCAGGTCGTTTGGTTGCCTTTTTAGGCTCGCTAATGATGTTCTCTAAACTTCGTCTCTTTTGATCCTCTACAGCTGACTTAATTCGCAAATTCCAGTTTAGGAAGTGGAATGCCTTGATTGTGTTAGGCGCCAGTGATCTTCGTTTTTCGTCGAGAATGGCATTATAGGCCGAAAACGATCTCTCGACGTCATAGGATCCGATCGTTGATGTACAATAACATGAGGCAATATCATACAATTGTGGAAGGCTAGCGGCCTTTGCCTTCCAAAATTGCTTAATATCAATAGCGTCCCCCGCAGTAACATTCTTGACAGCTTGCGGGCCTAGTGTGTAGACATAAAGATCCCATTCCTCCTTGGGAACGGAATCCATCCCTGGAATGCTGTCACAGCAACCATAGGAGATATCACAGTCGATCAGGTTCATGGGATCTAAAACTCGAACCTGCTCGAGGAAGGAAGATGCTGGCTGGGCTCCATCCACGAAGTACTTTTCCAGTTTCGTGAGAGCAGCTTTGAAGGCGGACTTCGCGAAAGCAATCATGTCCTTCCTTTCCTCAGTGGAGAACTTAGTCGGGCCACCTTCAAAACAAAATTCAAAGTCTTCTTCTCCGCCTTCAGCATTCACATTCAAAAATCGCATAAGACTCTCCATTACTCCGTGAACGTCGGTTACGTGCGGTATCTGCTCTTGGAAAAAGTTCAAGCAACTTAATAAGGTAGGGGCCTTGACTTTAACCAAGGTAATCTGTGCGTGAAGCCGTCTCATGAACACTTCGTCAGCGTACATTTCCTCGAGGCGGAGAAGGGAATTAGAAGCAGATTTCCCAGATCTCTTGCTTTCCTCAGGAATAAAATCTGCGAGGACCATGTAGTACTCTGCGTAATAGATGGCCGAGTCTAACCAGGCGCTCCAACTCTTGGTGGTTGGGTTTGGCGGCATTTTTGCTTTCTCGCCAGTGCGAGTATGCAAAAAGTTCAGGAAACGGCTCTTCCTACCGCTGGGAATAAAAAATAGATTCCTGAAACATTTCATGTATTCCGTTAGCTCACGGAAAGATTTCTTAAAGTCGGAGGCTACGAGATTAACGATATGGCTATTACACGTTATATGGACAGCCTGGGTAAACAGATTCGACAGTGTTTCGCGGAATGCTTTCTTCATATATCCAACGTTATCTGAGCTAAAGACACGCACACGATCAAACTCTATGCCAAATTCGTGAACAGTTCTCACAACTGCCTGGGAAACCGTTTGGTTGTTTGTTTCATTCAAAAAGTGAGTATCCAGTAAATATGCTACACACCGGCCTGTTGGAGAAAGTTCATCAAAGTCCAACATAACGGCCATGACATCTAGAGCGTATCGGCCCTCATCGTCACTCAGTTCATCGACCATTAAAGCCACATTCTTTCCCTTGACGAGTTCTTTAAGCTCTGCCCTCTCGATTTCGTATACGTCAAACAAATAATAATCGCGCAGTTGTGAGCACTTAGGAATTGCGCCACCGTTGTAAACTCTTGTCTGGAAAAACTTTCTCAACTCTACATTGTCAGACTTATGCAGCGGTATATTTGCTGCACAACAAGCCCTAATCCACTCGTGGCAGACTTTTATTTTCTCTAATTGAGAAACTGATTTGCATTCCAGGGAGGTCTTGAGGGTTTGTTGTTTTGCAGTTGGAAGCTGGGCCTTTTGGATATGAGTTGCTGATTCCAGGTGTTTATCTATCTTGCACTTTCGCGTGTGGTCCACAACAACGTTACATGAGGAACAAAACAGGCGGCCATTGTCTGCGTGTAGAACGCCTTTGGAATATTTTCTTGCCCTGTCGGCTGCTGTAATATTCACAGAAGTGTGATTGTCTTTTCCCGGGTCCTTCGTAACGAACTTATCCATTCGAGAGATATTTTTAGCGTTCAATAGAAAAGACGTTCGATAAAAAAAGAAAGAGCTAAAATATAGTCCCAGTCCATTGCGAACAAAGAATGGAACGCCTAGTTGATTTGAACCTGGCCCCAGTCCTTCGCGGAAAAGTATGGAACGTCTAGTTGATTTCATTCGTGAAAACGTCGCTGCATCGTAATTCAACATGTTTATCGATGAAAATCGTAAATATTTGGCGTTAAAATGATTCAGGTACGTCAAAATAACACAATAATGCCTGTGTTAACAAATATTTTGGTCAAAATCGAAGTAATTGTGCGGGATTAAGCGGAAACTAAGGAATTGTGCGCGATTGTGCGGGTTTAGTCGGATTGTGTGTTTCCGCACCCGCGCACCCTGTCAGAAGCCCTGCCTTAAGTATGGGGCGCCAAGTGTAAAAACATTATTTAGCTGTATTTGTACTGTTTTTTGTGCTATTTAGTAAATCACAATTTAAGTTGTTTTGCAATTTATATATCGCAAATAGTGAGCTATGTCATTTATAAATCGCAAGTGAAGTAACTTTGTCATTTATAAATCGCAAGCAACGTAACCTTGTCATTTATAAATCGCAAGCAACGTAACCTTGGCAATTCTTAATCGGAAGCAACGTAACTTTGTCATTTATAAATCGCAAGCAGCGTAACTTTGTTATTCATAAATCGCAAATGTGCGATATAATGTGATTGCGGGCTCAGCCTGAACAGCGGTATTGCGAAACAAATTTTGGTGGGAAGTTTTGCTTGATCAATATGGCGGACAGAGAAGCTCTTGCAAGACGGATTTCTACAGCAGTTTCCCGAGCCATTAGTGAGGCATTAGCCGTTCCAGAGCAGAGGCGGAACGAGCAGGTAATAATATATTTCTATTTCATCCAATTATTGTGGCAATTCTCAGTTTATTGGCCTCTTGATTGCCATGTTTATGTACGTGATATTAACATTGCAGTGATATGTGATTTGTTCCTGACCCAAAAGCAAAAACTGCTTTTTTTTCGGCTCACGTACTTGACTGGGCTAGGATTCAAATTGTTTATTATTGCCTAATATGTCTCATTCAATATATCAAAGCCTATTTGTTAACCTTACCTCAAGTAATAAAATGGGAGGATTTCGTTTTTCAATATCCCAAAGCATGAACCGAAGGTGATTTCCACCTCTATTTGATTTGCTTTGCAGGTGAAGTCGACGTTGAACTTCCAACCAGGCCAGCCTCTGTCATTTGGGCCCTTGTCTCCCCTCTTGGTTCTGTAAAAACCTTTTTTTAGGGGGAAGGTTTTGGTATGTACCTTTGGTCTTGGCGAGGGTGAAATGCGTCTTCGTTTGGGAGGGGGTATAGGTACCAAAGATTCCCTTGAAAGTAGAGACGGTAGAGGGAATCGAGATGCACCGGCACGTGCCTGTGTTTGTGCGAAATTGACAATTTGTATCAATTAAAGAAGACATCAGAAACACCAAATAGAGGTGACCTGTCAAGTGTTATAAAATGTTTTCATATAAGTTCAAGTTTAAACATTAAATAGTTAACTGAATATAGACCTTGCCCTTGGACTGCTGGCATTGCTGCTGAGCCTGAGGTGGGGGAGTCGCTTCGTAATTTTGTTCGTTTCCCGACTGAATAGAAACATTCTATACAGAGAAAGAGACATAACAGGCAATTATAAACAATTTGAATCCTAGCCCAGTCAAGTACATGAGCCGAAAATTTAGGGAAAAAAACAGTGTTGCTTTTGGGTCAGGAACAAATCACTGCAATTTTAGTATCAATCAAGAGGCCAATAAACTGAGAATTGCCACAATAATTGGTTGAAATAGAAATATATTCTTACCTGCTCGTTCCGCCTCTACTCTGGAACGGCTAATGCCTGACTAATGGATCGGGAAACTGCTGTAGAAATCCGTCTTGCAAGAGCTTCTCTGTTCGCCACATTGATCAAGCAAAACGTCCCGATTTATAAATGACATAGCTCACTATTTGCGATATATAAATTGCAAAGCAACTTAAATTGTGATTTACTAAATAGCAAAAAAAACAGTACAAATACAGCTAAATAGTTTTTTACACTTGGCGCCCCATACTTAAGTGGATCATTTAACTGGACCAGGTTTCGGTGCTTTTTAATCAGATGACGCTTTTGCTGTGTTTTTGAAGCCTGCTTTTTGATCGCGAAGTCTATAGATAACGCTTTGATTTTAACTTTCCGTAGATCCCACCAGATCGCCAGGTCATTGTACTGTTTTTTTGTGTGTGATTGCCATGACTGCCAGAATTGTGTTATAACAGCCTGGTACTCTTGATCTTCTAGCATAGACGTGTTTAGTTTCCATAGGCCCGGTCCTTTAGGATCAGCTTTATCGAACTCTATGCCCAAAGTGACGATATGGTGGTCAGATAAATAACACGGCACGATAGCTGCCTTTAATTTAAAGTTAGCTTCCATTAAGGTTTTCGAGATATAGAACTTATCGATTCTACACGCGAATTTGTTGTCAGCAGTTTGCCATGTATACTCTCTGCCATTAGGGTTTAATTTCCTCCATATGTCCACAAGTGAGTTTTCAGATAACAGCTTTTTCAATTGTGGAGTTCCTGTATTTCCGGTTGTGTGGTTTCCAATAACACAGTTAAAATCACCTCCAATTATTATTTTCCGTGCAGTGTTAAAGTGTTTGTTCAAGGTTGGAATGAATTCAATCTTTCGCTACCATTCGTGGGAATATAAACATTAATTAAGCAACAATTTTTTTAACAATTTTTTTTAAAAACTAGACTAGTGAGCAGCACGTCTGCAAACTTTTAGTTGTAAAACGTATTTATTTCCTACGCGTTTCGTCTGACGACTGCAGACTTCATCAGGGAGTTTTACAATACAACGTTTGTAGCCTGTATATATACCGAACGTAACCATTACATTTCGTAAAATTCCCCGCACGTCCGTGAACGGATGTGCGTCCGGGAAACAGGCGAATTATATTACAAGGTGTAACATATAATCTGCGTGATAATCTTATTTTGGGGGACATAGTTTTAGCGGTAAAACCATATCCCCCAAAAATTGCTTACTTACATAAGTTAGCTAAGGTAACTGTAGACTTATAACATACAGTGCATTTCAAAACAGGCAGCATCTGGGTAATAACATTCTTGATACTGGCGTGACTGCAGTTAAAGGTTGTCTTAAAGACAAGAGCCTTACTCAACTTTGCCGTGTGCTTTGTAGCATTAAGCCATTTCTTCCGATCACAGTATCGAATCTCACGAAACAGTGGAAGAAGAAATCGGAATGGATACCCTCTGAGTCTTAGGCGCTTCCAGAACTGTTCTCTAGTCTCTGAAAAAGACATACGTAGAACTGTTCCGAGCATACTTAATGAGCTCGCCCTTAATAAAGGCTTTCTTATTGCTCATAGGGTGGAATGACTCGAAAGGAATGTACAGGTATTTGTTGAGAGGCTTTTGAAATGTAGAAAACTGCAGAACATTGACCGTGTAATCTCGATATAGAAATAAATCGAAATGAAATGCTACTCTCGCTAATAGAATAGGTGAGCTTGATCCGATCGCTCTTTGTGTTAAGAGTATCCAGAAATTGCAGAAGAATATATTTGGGGCCCTTCCAGATAACAAAAATGTCATGGTTATATTAGGCTTCTGGATATTGAATTGGCGGTTTTCCTTTGTTGTGAACACAAATCTTTATGTGTGACCACACATGGGAAAATGTACCTTCGCGAAATTCCGTTCGAACGGCCAAATAAACGGGCAGCGAACGACCTATTAAAAATTCCTAACGGCCTATTAAAAATTCCTAACGGTAACCGAACGGTCGTCAAACGACTGTTTAGACCGTTTGTTTTCAGTGCGAAGGTACGTTTTCACGTGTGTGGTCACATTTATAATCAACACAAACCTGCAGTACATTCCAGGATAAGAGTAGCCTATCATCTTGGGCGAAAACTGGTTTAAAACAGAATGAAACCCCTCCAAGCAGCTAGTTTGGGACATAGGGGATGCCTTCTGTATCGCACTCTCCAGTCTGGTGTTCTTTAGGGCTTTGCAAACCTTCTCATACACTGTAGAGACTTTAAAAAAAAACAAGAGGCTAAAACACTGTTAATTATACACTAGGGACAATGGAAAGTGTCTGCATTAAGCAGGTTACTGATAATTGAGAGAAAATGTATGAAATTAATTTTAGTATGGGCCACAAACCCTGTCCCATAATAAAGGTGTCCATCTTATATATTTACCATCTTTCAACCATTGGCGATGTGGAAGGTTGGGACCATGCATGGTTACATTTGTTGTACAGTGGATCTTCCAAATTGTCATGCTTGTTCACAATATGACTTAGGAAAGATTTGAACTTTGCTAAGATCACTTGACCATTGCCATCATGAGTTGAACAAGCACTCCAATAAAAATGATTCCCACAAGGCTTTATCCAGTCAGCAATAGCTTTGCATGCTCTTTCCCTTGAGATAATGGCGAGAACCTTTGTAATCTCTGGAAATAAAGTACATATGTGTACATGTATTTATTAATAATTATAATAGTTTTTACTACCTGGAAAGAAAGTTATTGGAATAATATTTATTATACAATGTACGTTCCCTTATTTTTACGGGCACAAAAAAAATCTCACCAAATAATAAATCTATATTTTAGTTTAGAAATATAAATTTAAAAGAAGAGGGGTATAACAGACCTTTTCCGCTTCGAGGTCACATGGTCTGAAATGGGTAAACATGGCATCAGATTCCCATACAAATACTGCATTTAGCATTATCCGATGCGAAATATGTTCAGTAAAATCGCATTTCTAAAATATTCACAGCCTGCAAGCGTAAGATACTAGGCAAAAGATTAACTGATCAAAATTTGAGGGATCTACATGTAGCTGTGCTGGGAAGCACGCAGTCGTGTTTTCAGTTTTCCATGCATTGTTCTGAAAACTTTCCCACAGACTTGGCCTAGTTCCAAATACCGGGAAATACAGACAAATATATGGAGAACTGAAAACATGAATGCTTGCTAAAATTCCCAGCACAGATACATCCATCAAATTTTGACCAGTTAATATTTTGCCTGGTACCGTAGTTTGCAGGCTGTGACTATTTCAGAAATTTGATTTTACGGAAATTATTTTGCATCGGATTCCCATACAGCACTGTATTTCATGCCGTGTTTACCCATTTCAGACCATGTGACCAAATTGTGACGTAGATCACGGAATTGGTCTATTATCATAAGATTATAATTTATGTAGGATCATTGTGCCTACGCTATGAAAGTTGTAATTACAGTATGCATACAGTGAAGAACGTTTAGCTGCTGAAGGAGATTGACTAAGGCCATGTTGTCAAGGAGGGAATTAACCATTTAGAACTTGCCATATTTTTCACTGGCAAGTGCTACTCCAAGTTAGTTCCCTTCACTTGCAGTGTAAAGAATTGGATAGTATGACTTTGCGTAACGACATGAACTGTAAACTAGCTTACTTTTCTTCAAATGCCATAGGTCAAAGTAGTGGGTGATATTGCTCAGCTGCTCTCTCATGTGTTTCACGATAGAGGTGTGTCTGTCAGAAATGAAAGTGGAAATCACCAAGCCAATTCCAAGCAAGTATGCCATACACTGTTTGAAGGCCATGTACTCCATGGCAGGGCTGCTTCCGGCTTCATTTTTCTGTGAACAATATAAACAAAGGAAATGTGTAATGAATAATTAATTATTTATTTCATCACTTTTGTTTCAAGTAATGTTTACAACATGACCGACCGTGTTGTATCGACCTATACGTCAATCTCAAGCCAGAGGCGCGACATTGTATAGGCCGATACAACACGGACACAAATGTCTATAAATTTTTAAAATATGCTTTTAAATATTATGTGTAATGTGCTTTTACCTGAACAAGGGCAAAGTGTATGATCAGAGACATAGTACAGCTAAATATTGTGTATGAACAATATTTTGCACTATGCTCCATGCTGTCATGGCGGCCATCTCCTGCTATGACTAATCCAGAACCAATGGCCTTCAGTTTCTCTAGCATCTTTTTCTGGTAATCTTTCCAATAGATGAAAATCGAGGGGAAGAGAATTTTCTGTCAATGAAAAAGGGTTTAATTCACTTAGAAACAAATAAAAATAATAACAAACTGTACATTGCTGATAAAAAATTGCAAAAACCGTATACGACAATTCTGTCGGTGGTACGTTGGATCTTGCGAGAGATCTGATCAGCCAAAATACTAATAAGTAAACAAGTCCAAGGACTACAGAAAAGCTGATCGAACAACGTATATATTGAGAATTCTACGATATTTCGGCTGGCCAAACCAGCCTTCTTCAGGTAGATCTTACAAATGAATATTTCACAATGGCAAGTATAAATATCAAGGTGATTACACAATCTAAGAGGAAAAAGGAAATGACGTAAGTAAGAATATGGATTTGAGATAACATAAAAACACGGGTCTACAAGATAACATATTAAGTTTCATCACGTTTGTTCATGCCGAGAGGTTCGAGAGTTTTAGCTATGTCGATAAGATATGACTCTGGCTTTACGAATAGAGTCTCGCGAAGAATAAATTATTTCTAAGGGGATAAGTTGCATGTCAGTATTAGAATGGTTAGAGCAGGAAAGGAAATGTTCAGAAACTGTGGTAGGTTTAGATTTAATATTAAATTTGTCAACTGCACGTCTGTGTTCATTAAATCGGTCTTTGAGCCGTCGTTTAGTTTCACCGATGTATTGTAAGCGGCAGCGATTGCATTGTACCATGTAGATAACGTTACTGGTGTTACAAGTGATGTGTGACTTAATGAAACGGGTTTCCCCGGTGGAAGAAAAAGTGTAGCTAACGAGGCCATGATTAATGTAAGGACAAGTGGCACAGTTGTTTCCGCAGCGGAAAGAGCCAGATAGAAGAACAGGTTTGTTAGTCACATTACGAAGTTGTGATTTGACAAGTAGGTCACGAAGGTTAGGGCAACGGCGGTGAGCGACGAGAGGCAGGTTAACAAAAACGTCTTTACAACGATTAGAAGAAAACAGTATGTGAGAATGTTTACGAATCAGTGATGAAATGTTAGGTAGTGCTGGATTATATGTGATGACGAAAGGATTTCGGTAAGAATCTTGTGCATGTTTAGCCTGTAAATCATCGTTACGAGAAATATTTGCAGCACGTTGTATTTGTAGATCGAGGAAAGAACGCTTATAACCTCGCTTTAAGAGGTGAGACTTTAATTCATTAGTGCGAAGTTTGAAGGTTTCGTCAGTGGAACAAATGCGACTAATGCGGAGTGCTAAACTAAAAGGGATAGCTTTTTTAGTATGTAAAGGATGACAGGAAGAGTAGAGAAGGTGTTAGTGTTTATCAGTAGGTTTGGTGTAGAGATCAGTCTCGATGTTACCGTCTTTAAAGATGACTGTGACATCGAGAAAAGATATGTCGGTGAAACTGTAGGACGAAGCGAATTTAATGGTAGGATGAAGAGCGTTGAGATAATCGATGAATACTTTTAAACGATCTTGGCCCTCCGTCCAAATCATAAAAATATCATCGATATATCTCAACCAAGTGTGTGGTTTGTAAGGGGCTTTGGAAAGAGCGTTAGTTTCAAAATTACCAAGGAATAAATTAGCAAAAGAGGGGGCCATACGGGTCCCCATAGCTGTACCGTGGATCTGGAGATAGTGATTATTATTAAATGAGAAGTTGTTCATAGTAAGGATCATGCGTATTAAATCACAGAGCGTTTCAGTAGGAATGTGTTTGTTGTTACGAGTTTGAAGGAAGTGACGGCATGCATCAATACCTTCGTTGTGAGGTATGTTAGTATACAACGAGGAAACGTCAAGAGTGACAAGCATAGCGTTAGCTGGAGGTTTAGCAAGTATGCGAAGTTTGTTAAGGAAATCGTTAGTGTCTTTAACGTAAGAAGAAAGAGAAGATACTAAAGGTTTAAGTTGATGATTAACAAATTCAGAGATGCGTTCTGTGGGATGGCTATTAGATCAGTGAAACTATGGGACGGCCAGGGTTACCAGGTTTGTGTATTTTGGGCAGTATGTAAAATCGTCCAGGTTTGACGTTGGTGTGTATGAGGTACTGTTTGGTTTTGTCATTGATAGTCCCGTTCTTAAGCATGCGTTGAACATAAAATATGATGCGTGTTTGTATGTCGTTAGTGATGTCTGCGTCGAGTTGTTTATAAAATTTATGGTTATTGAGTTGTCGATTACATTCGTCTATGTACCATGTCCTGTCCATTACCACCGTACCAGACCCCTTGTCTGCGGATTTGATGACGATGTCTTGTCGTTGGTTAAGTCGGTGAATGCTTTTACGTTCACTATTAGATAAATTATCAGAATAGCATCTAAAAAAGCATTTAAAGCAGTGTCTCTATCAGCGGGAGGCGTCCAAGTGCTCTTAAGGTGAAAGGGATTAACAGGTTGGTTTGAATTAGAAGTGTTATAATCGTGAAAATATTCTGTTAAACGCATACGTCGAGAAAAGTCATGTATGTCAGCTGCAACTTCCGGCCAATTAATGTGTCGCGGTGTGGGGCAGAAGGTTAAACCACGAGCAAGTATTAGGGTTTCGTCCTGAGAAAGTGGTGTCTGAGTTAAATTAATAACTACGGTAGTGTCGAGTTTATTATAAATGTTCTTTATAGCAGAACGGTTGGGTGGTTTATTTTTACGTCTATTGCGTTTCTTATTAGGGTTAGTCGTAGGAGGTGGAGCATTATCGTTAGCGTGACTATGATTATTAGTGGTATTGGATGCGGTATTGTGCCGATTAGTTCTGTATTTTAAAAGGATTTCTCCTTTTTTGCGTCTTCTATTAGAAAGTACGTACTCAAGAGATAAAGCCATAGAGTCAATCTTACCTATAAAATAAGTGTAATGTTCAGGAGTACAAGTTCTGAGTAATTGTTCCTTATGGTCGGAGAGTTCTGTTTAAGTGATTTAATGTTTTTACAGCATTCTGAGGATAGCAGTTTCAGGTGTCGTCGGTGATGTCCATTTAATTGTTCTATTATTTACTTCTATTATTTATTTTATAGTTTTACCTGTCACATAAATATTTGTGATATTTTTTAGCATTGTCTGGTTCCAGAAAATATCCATACCCACCCCACACATGGAAGGGATTTCACTTACAACCCTCACCAGACCCCCCTGGAATTTCCATTTCTTCCCTGTCATTCTTTCTAACTCTCTGGGCTTCTGACCTCCCTGGAATTTCCAAATACCTTCTGGGGGGGAGGGGGGGAAAGGATATTTTCTGTAACTGCACATTGTTAATACCTGGCTTGTAAACAAATATCCTCTTGATAATATTATTAGATATATGCCAGTTGGTAATCGATATTGATGAAATTGAAAATGTTATTTAATTATAAGACTGCACTCAGGTACCCTCGAAAGTATTAGTTCCATAGAACAATATTTTGTGGAAAAATAATCAGTTTTGAATTCGTAACCTTTTTATAGCTTCGCAAAGAAGGCGAGAACGCTTGATTTGGGCTACTTGTGGGATAATTTCACAATCATGAAAGTGGCCTGGTGACGACTATGCTGTGATCAGGTACCTGATTAAACATACAATGATTTCCTTACCCGTTGGTGGACAAAGAAGGTGTTGAGGGAAATACATGCTAGCCCCATGTGGCTAAATATCTGGAACACTTTGCTCGCAGATCCACCTGCTACCAGAATGGCAAAGCACAACCAAAAATTCCCAGCTGGAATTTTTGTTCCAGGCATGGTTGGCTGGCTTTTCCAAGTGGATTCCTTCCGACATTTCGGATTGGTACACATTGAGGTTATTTCCGCCATGGTACCAACTTGTTTGGTTTCCACCAAAGGATTGCTTTCTTTACAAAATGGACAGAACTTAAACAGCAATAACAGCTGGGCAAGGAAGACAATATACTTTGGCTGTGTTCTCACATTGTCGTCTGCTTTAATGTAGACCCTACACAGGAGTAAAGGCAAACATAATTACTCACGAATTACATATCTGTCATTCACAAAATTAGTGTTCTTGTCTTAAAGAGTCAATTTATAGATGCCTCAAAATTTGGATATATATAATGTTCTATCTAAATTACGGTACACAAGAAAATTATAATGACAATTAATTCTCTATGAAGGGCCCTCCTGTTAATAAGCACCATTAAATATAATTCCAATATTTGACATTTGTTTGTTTTCTTCTTTACAATATACCTTGCATCTTTATCATCTTCTGTGTCAGTCTCAGTCTGTTGTTGCAGTGTCTGTACCCCCAGTATACAGGTCATCTTCAGGCTCTTCCTCAGTTGTTCCCTCTCCATTTATTGATTCTTCATCACTCTCCATCTCATAATCTTCTACTTCCAATTCAGTGGGTGGGATCTCCCCTGTGGATGGCTCACTCTCCTTTGTCTGACCTTTACACTTACAGTCTGAAACCACAATATGTTCAGCAATAGTTATGACCAGGCTATAGCTACATATGACATCTTACAAACCCACCCACTCCCCACATCATTTTTTTTATTTTTATGAGATTAGTTGCTGCCTGCACCTTCTCAGCTTAAACTTAGTGGACATCCACTTGTTTCGCAACTGCCTGTTCCTTCTAATAAGCTTGGGACACTCTTCACAACATGATGAATCGGTCTGTGTTTTAACATCAACAAACTAAAATATATATTTTAAAAAGTGTTATAAGGGACGAAATAATATGTTGTGAAAGAGTAGGGATATTGTCTCCCGACACAACAGCCATTGAATGTAAACTGCACGGCAGCACATTGAAATTATTCTCTGATTCTTCTTCTTGCATGTGCTACTGCATAAGCCATGTATTATATATATATATATACACCCGATCAAAAAAAAAGATGACACTCCAGAATATATATATATATATCCCCATGTGTGTGTTTGTTTTTCCAGAGAAAGCAATACCATAGGGATCGTTACGAGTACAATGCGCAAACAATCGCTTTGTTTAGTGCCTAAATGCCTAACAATTTTTCATAGCGCTAGTGGGACTTGAAATCAACAAATGTTAGAAACAAACGAAAGTTTAAGTTTTTATAGTGCAGCATTTATTTTCATTGTTTGGTTTTCTCTTGGGGTTTAAACACCTATAAGCAAAAATCAGATAATACATTTGAACCACACGCGAAACTGCCGTGATTACGAAATGTTTAGTTAGTTGGCTATTTGCCTTGTTGCGGCCGAATCTATACGATATAAAAGCTAAGGGGTTTAGATATATTTTTGGCTTTCAAAATAATATTTCAAAATCAAGCAAGTGTTGTTCGAATTGACCTTACTTTCTTGAGAAGTTTCCTTTATAATTATAGCAAAATCGGTTAAATAACTCCTGCATGAGATTTTTTTTTTTGAAAATCACAATAATGGTAGAATGTACTTTAGTTTCTTTAATATATTCAATTAGAGGGTTTAGTCACCTAATCGGACGCTTGAAAACTCTCAATACTCCGTATTAATTATAGACAATTTTGCCTCTCATATATTCGTTATATTAAAATTACCAAAACAAGCTGCTCTCTGAAACAGTTCTCTGAAGCAAAAATATATTGCTTACTTCAAACTTTAAAAACAAAACCTTTTGTTTGCTTTAGTAGCATGATCTAACTTAAACAAAAAGCGGCCGAGATTCTTGTCAGGTGAAGAAATAACCGTGTCCGAAAGAATGAAAAATCCGAGCGTCTTTATGATCGGCCAAAAGACACTAGTTTAATAACTAAGGAAGCCGACTATAACAGTTCCTCGGTAAAGCACGCGGCTGAGACATTTATTTTGAGTGAAAGTCAGTTTTATAGCGACATTTTTTCCACCTATATCCACTTTGTTCACTGGAAACTACCGAAGTAGCAATATTACATCCTATCAGTGAGCTACTTACCCAAAATGACGTAATTTTGCTTGAATTCTAGCGCGGAAATTTAAATTTGCTCAGACCGGTGAGCGCACAATATGATCGATTTCAGCATATACCGTTGACTTCAGCCTCTAGTTCTACAATTCAGTACGTTTCAAAAGCGAATCCAACTCTATGTTCAGATGAGAAATAAATCATGTTGCTTTAAATTATAACAGTGGTGCCGGCGGAAACTCTCGGATATAAGACATACACAACAACACATTTTTCGAGAAAATATTATACAATTATTTGGATATTCAAAAATTTATATCTTGATCACGGTCTACCCAACCGATTTCGTTACTTTAAAAAGGAAAATGTCCAGCAAAGTAAGGAGAAGAACATTGATTTAAGTTTTAAATAATTTTGATTTGCCGAAATCCCCCATATTCTCCTTCTAGTTGGTCATTCCGTTGCGCAGCAGCAGTTTACTTGACGAGGACCACAACTGATAAAATGTTATACAAAACAAAATCCTTTACAATTTCATGGCTTTTGGTTTAGTATTTTGTTCTAATTTGATGATGATTTTCAAATTTCTAATTCCACCCCTGTCTTCTTCGTGGCCGTTCAAAGGGTCGTCACGTAACGCTAGTGTTACTGAAGTGAAGGAAAACATTTCAACATGGCCTATAAAAAATGGTAAAATTTCCACTCATAAAAAATACCTTGAGAACCGCGTGCTCTACTGAATATTAAACTACTGTATTTATTTTGATTATCAAACAGTATTGTATCGAAGTGTGCTAATCTTTTTTGCACTTGACGAGATTGGCGGCCGCGTTTTGTTTAGGTCGAATTTATGCTATTGAAGCTAAATAAAAAAATGGTTAATTATTTTCCTTTTCAAGCGTTCCGCAATTCTTTTCTAAAAAAAACTTTTTTAAGGCAAAGGTGTTCTAAGCGTCTAATAGTCCAGTCAATCTGTGGTTCAAGATCGAACTAATTGCAACAGAATTTATTTTACCCACAATTGACAGTTTGAGGTGACCTTAGTAACATACTAAAAATTCCAGAAAATTCCATTGGTGGAACGTCTAGAAATTCCGACTTAAAGATTTTGATCAATTTACCACAGGGTACCCGAGTCTGGAAAAATTACAATATGCAATATTAATTAAAATTACCGCAATATACAGATTGTTTGGGGATATAAACTGTTATTTAAGTGTCTTGCAAACAATATGTTGAAAACCCACGAAAATGTAACGTTAAAACGGCTTTTCTTAGAAATTCCCACCACAGGGTACCCGAGCCAGATAAATATATTCATTTTTTCCTGTTGTTTTTCTTCTTTTTTTCTTTCCTTTCTATATGCAAAGTAGAACGAAAAGTGTTTGACTGAATTTGAGATTATTCATTCGCAAAGTTTTGCACTCTTAAGACTTTGAATCGAATGGTAAGCTCTAGAAATACGGCAACCTTTTAGGGAAGAGGTCAAAACAACGGTACTCGATAGGTATCCAGTCTTGTCGAAATAGGTGGTGGGTGGCGGGTTGTACAACCCCACCCCTTTTCAGAGGTTCATTTTCTCGAAGCACGTAATAGGGGTACTTAAATGTATTGCATAAATACGTTGCTCTGCGTGTGTAGAGCGCATTGATAGGCTTATCTTCTCAATACGTTGATTATGTTCCGAGATATTTGGAGTCAAAAATCGCATTTTGCTAAAAAATCGACCCTAAACTGGATACTTATGAAGTACCGTTGTTTTGACCTCTTCCCTTACTAATAATCCTCACTTTATGGAACGAATGCCATGGTGATAGCAATTACCGTTTTACATCACGAGGGTAAATGATCATAACTTCTTTGACCTGTTCCTTGTCTGTCTGTAATTTTCCCAACTACACAAAAAATGCTGAACAAGCTACTATTAAAACAATACTTGTAATAGGTATGAGGATTACTACTGGCTGGTTGCCTCCCGCTACACTCTATTGCCGTCCTCCTCACTGTCTGTGAGTTCTGGCTGTGGTGAGTTGACACAGCTGACACCTTTGCATGCTCCACAAGCAGCCGAGCAGTCCAAGCCATTTTTTCGGCAGGAACATCTTTGCGTACTGCAGTCGGTTTTGCAGTTGCAGCGAATGATCTCCAGCAGTGATGCATGGGCAGCAGGCAGGTTGGTGCGTGTCGGGGATAGGTTTCCACCCTTCATCTCCCATCCCCATTCTTGTGGCGGTAGATCAGTTCCTTTCCATTGCTGCACCTGATGATAGACTCTTAGGCTGTGAAAGCGCGCAGCAGCAGAAGTCGGTGGAAGGCTTTCTGGCTGGACACAGGTATTGCCAGTAGCAACCTTCAGACAATAACGGGAATATCGCAAAGAGTCGAGAGATTCTGTAGCTTTCCCGTTATACATAGACACCAAAGCTCTCTCGCCCGCCGCCATCACCTCATCCGTTGTTGCAGCTGTTTTGTCAAAGACACTGGCTTGATTACGAAAATGCTCATCGGTCTTGAGCTTGCGAAGGGCTACTGGTTTCCCAAGTCCATGGATCCGAGATGTGGTATCAGAACCAAGAAGCGCATGCCCAAATAATATGTGAGTGCATACGCCTAGTCCCAATGCAGACTTTGTCTTCTTGATGTTCCACACCCTGCGGTTCTTCGATCTTTGCTTAGGCTCTGGGATAAAGAAAAGATCACTCGCATCCATCTGTCCATGGTAAATCAGTAGCACAAGCAGGTCAGTATCGTCACCGACAAGAACAGTGGTATGAGTCCGTGCTACTTGTACGGCGGTCTGGACAATGAGGAGGTCGGCGTCACCAGGAGCTTGAAAAACAGTGCAACCAGCAATCCTCAGCTTCTCTGCAAGGAGATTAATAAATCTCTGCTTGTTTTCTTGGTTGGACAAGAAGTCTTTCTTTTTCAGGGAAATGAGCATACCGGAGTCGAATACCACGGGTGGCGCACTGGTAGGAGCTCGCCGTTGGTGTGTACACCCCTTGGTTGATGGACCTTGATAGCCATCGAAGACGATCGTGGCATTTCCATACCGCCCTTGCACGTACTGAACGTACATTGCACAAACAGCATCATATGTCACCCCATGCGGCCATATGACCCGATGGATAAGTGCGCCTCCATCCACAACATAGTGCAGATCTCCTACAGGGCGTGCCGTCTGTTTGCTTTCCGTTTGAGCCCATATGGCGTCAGCTAACACAGACTTGTTGGCTTGCCTAGGAAGAAGAGAGCTGTCAAACAAGGCGCTGGGATAGCTTGACATCTCGTACTTGAACAGGGCCTGAGGATCCTCGTATCGGCCACTGGTGGCCAGAAAGCTAAGCCTCTGGAAGAGAAGTTGCGGGTCTATTTGTACATATCCGTCGCTGAATGGGACTGCTGTTCTGGAGGCAAGAGTCAGTGCTTGATTCTTCTTCTTGAAAGAAAACTCATCAACTTTCTTTCCACGCATAGACTGGATGATCTTCTCTCCCACCTCTTTAGCCTTGTCACAGTTGACACTCTCTTCTGCCACTACTCCGGTCGCGATGTTTCGTAAAGACTTGTCAGTGCTAAACGGGCTTCTCAGAGACAGGTACTCGAGGATCTTTAGGGTATCGCCATAATCTCGTTCCTTCATTGCCTTCGAGGCGTCTTTGTGCTGTCCACCTGTACTGTTATGCTGCTCACTCGTGCTGTAGTCGGTTCCAGTGAGGCTCTGCATGGCATTATTAACATCGGCACAGATAGGCATGGACATGACCCACACCAACCGTTGCGTCTCGGTCATGCCTCGTCCCCTGGTCAGCCCGCCTGTCGTCTTCACGCTCCTCATTAAGACCTAAGAAGTGCAAAAAAAAGAAAATGGTGACCAAGCATGAACAAAGTACTTGGTAAAATGTAATCTGATCAGCTCTCCCAAATAAGTACTGCGTTCAGAATTTAGTTTCTTTTTCGCTTGCGCATTACTTTAGTATAAAAGTATTACATTACCTGTTCAATGACCAAATCTGTAGATAACCCAGCCCACTCGCGATCACTCCGCCGCACAACATGTAAACCATCCACAAAGCTCTTGTAGACATCTGGATGTGTACTCTCTAGAGCTTGCATGTGTTGAAGATAGAGATATGCCGACTTGGCATAAAGATTATGACCTGCAGAAGCGAAATAAGGCAGCATCTCGTACACAGCCTGTAGGTGGAGTTTCCAGTCGCCTGTCCGCTCCCCCTTGATAAACTTTCTCAGGATGTCTAACATCTTCATATACTCCAGCCACAAAACACCTGTTCTGTGGTCCTGTAAAGATACTTTCTTCTCTTCGATTTTCTTAGCTACCGAGCCAAGTGCTGTTGAAGATCTCACTTGTGCCATTTGTGGGTTGTCTATGACTTCGCCATACAGAACTTTAACCAGTTCAAGATCAGTGTCTGAATCCGATCCTGAAGCACGTTCCTCATTCAAGTCTAGCTCCACGTCAACAGTGTCTTGCACGTCGTTTTCATTTGCTGGATTCTGGCTCACGGTATTCACAGGTAGAGGTAGATCAAAGGTGTTGCATACAAGCAATGCATTGAGTGCAGCGTCAACAAGAAAGTGGCCTCTGACTGCTCTAGCTATAGCCTTTCCACTCAGCATATGAGTGATAGCATTTTTCGCATACACGAGTTCTAGAAGATCTTCTATTCCGGATCCTGACATCAAATAGCCTATACACCCGAGGAAGCTCATTTCCATGTGTAGTCCTCCTAATCTTAGTACTATAGACTTCAGTTTACTTCCTCGGGGCTCGTCCTGGATAAGTGCGAGGGCCTTCCACCACAACGGCTGATCGAATGTTACAATCGGTGTTACGCCATATCGACTTGCTTGCTCAGCGATGAAGGTAAGCGTGGAGTTGATACATGTCAAGTCACCGGGATCCATATCGATCATGGGGAGGAAAACTATCGATGACTTCCCGGGATGGCCCCCCAGGCATACGTTCTGCATCGTCCCTGACCAGCCTGGCCGGGGGGATCGCAACAGTGGTAAAGTTAGTTTCCAAAGAAGGTCCAAGTTCGCAGTCCGATCTTTCACTTTCAAGTTCTCTAGATCTCTATAAACTAACTTCTGGGGGTCTTCGCGAGGTCCGTTGTAGTGTAGTATAGGTATACGACCAGTCTGAGCTATTTGAGTAGATCTAACCTCTCTTCTTGGGATGGCTTTGGTTGATTTCGTGCCTGGGGTAACGGTAGCGATTATTCCCATTCCGTGAAAAGTGCCGGTTCCATCCAGAGTTCGAGAGTTGTGGTCAACATTGTCTGCAGAAAACTGCATAAATCGGCCTGGTATCCATCCCGGAATCTCCGTCCCTTGAGCAACTGCTGCACTTCGTTGGTATTTCTGCACTGTACTATAAGAACTACAAAATCCATGAGCGTTTAGCGAATCGATTAAAAACTTCGAAGAGAAATGATGGTGCATTTGCACACCAAGACCGAGCTGCAGTGGTGCAATAATCGCTCTTGGCCGTGTGGCCTGTACTATTGCTTGACCAATCGAAGCAAGTTTCAAATTCACATCTTTTCCAGCAAACACGATCCTTTAAAATGTCTGCAACAGACCTGGCACAAACTCTAAGGCGGTTTCCACAGAAGACATGTCAGCACTTTCTGGGTAGTGTTCGTCAGTGGATTCCTTACTCCGGATTTCACTTTTGATCAAAATGGCAGCTGTCTCGATAATTCTCGATTCTTCTACCTGGACATCCTCGGTTTTCGGCTCAAGATGGAATTCGTGTAGTATTGATGCTACCGTTTTCCTCAGCGTAACTACGTTAGCCTTCTTCTTAATTGTACTTATCACAATCTCATCACCAAAGCGTTCCTCAAGCTTTTTATTTAAATAGGCAACACTACAAGGCTCCTCGTTAGTACCTTCAAGGTATTCTTCCATTCTACTACTGAGATCTTTAAGTGTCAGCTGTTCTTCCCCGTTATCTCTCAAGTATTGAACGATGTTTTCGAAAGCAGAGCTCCTTACTGTGTCAACAGGCCGTCCTTGAACTTTTGTTCGTTTTGCACCATCGTCCGTATCGCTGCTGTATTGTGCAGGAATATCCTTTCCGGTCCGAAAATTGCTGCTACATGTCTGATGATAAACAGCGTCTGATGCATGCAGATCTCTCAGGTATTCTAGTCGACCAAGTACAACCTGGGACCAGGGATCAGTCCTTTCTTTACATATATCATCAATACAGTATCTTGAAACTCCATTGTTCGCACAGGAATAACGTCATATCCCTTCTTTTTCCCACTGTATTTAGCAGGTAGTCCACAGAAAATACACTGCTCTTGAACATTAAAAGGGAGGGAAGTTGAGTGACGTCTAACTGCAGGAGAAGAATCTTTAGCCTTAGGCATTCCATCTTGTTTATAGCTGTGGGGTCTGATGAGATCTAGGCGGCATTTCGTATGGACTTTACGACCAGGTTGAGCACCAATAGAACTGTCTACCTCGTTGATTTTATCACAGCCCTTTTGGGTAAGTACTGCAAACTCAGAACTTCCACCTTCTAAATCACCTCATCCACAGATACAACAGTTTTCCATTTCAATTGCATAGTAGTTACAACTATAAACGTTTGCAAATAAAAAAAATAAAGTCAGGACGATAATCGAAAACGAGCTGAAACAAACTCAAAAAGCTTTAAAAACAAAGTTAAAATAGTCTTTAACTTACCTACTAAGACAAAATTGTCTTTGAAGAAGTAAAACGAGGATAACAACCAACTTTTTCATGCAAAATGAAGCGAAGAACTTACAGAAAACGTAGAGCTTGCGAAGCGATACAATTTCTATCAGGCGTTCCTCGCTTGGCCGAGAGGTCCTGGAAAATTCGCTTTTTATGTTTCCAAGCATAAATCAATAGGATTTTAAAGAAACTTTGATTATTTCAACTCAAAATGATCACAAACACTATTCTCTAACTTTTTCAAATGAAAAAGACACTACAAGCCTACAAAAACGATAAAAACATGATTTTGCTGTTTTTGGGATACCTGTGGTACACAAAACACCCTTTAGACTCTAAAACAACAAACATTTAAAACAAACATCACGTTTTCTTGTTTTCTTGTGCTAACATTACTGAAACGAAGCCAACTAGGTATGCCAAAAACCTAAAATAGCTTATATCTAGTTGATTATCGCTTTTGTACGGCGTGGGTACCCTGTGGTACAACCAATACATTTTCAAACCCAATTTTTATCATGTTCCACCAAGCGAATTTTGTGGAATTTTCAGTATGTTGTTTATATAGCTACTCTTAACACTAGAACAGTGAAAAACATTTTGTTGCAATTAGTTTGATCTTCCCCTATAAAATCTCATAGATTGACTGGACTATAAGCGAACTGGTACTTTATTAAATTTGTTTAATTTAAGCCCCAAGAGAAGATCAAACAATGAAAAAAATCTGCGCTATGAGATCTTTAACTTTCCTTTATAATTTCTAATTTTTGTAAACTCCAAATCCACTGGCGCTTAGAAAGATTGTTAGTCATTTAGGCACTAAACGAAGCGATTGTTTGCGCATTGTACTCGTACCGATCCCTATGGTATTGCTTTCCCAGGTAACAACAAAGACACATATGGGGATATATATATTCTGGAGTGTCATCTTTTTTTTGATCGGGTGTATATATATATATAAAGTATATAGAGAGAAGAAACCCATCCCTAATATTAATAATCAGAATAAAGGTGAAAGAGAAAAATATGCCCTGAATGGGATTCGAACCCACGGCCTGGCCCACGGCCATGCCCTGAATCCCATTCAGGGCATATTTTTCTCTTTCACCTTTTTCTGATTATTAATATTAGGGATGGGTTTCTTCTCTCTATATACTTAATATATATTTAATATAAGCTCGTATCCATTCGGATCCTTCTGGCTGAGCAATTCCTAGGTTGGACGTATGTGCCTGTGAATCAATAATGATCCTTAGGTTGAAAGCTTAGTTGAGAAGTTATGGGCTTTCCCGTCCCGAACCGCAAAGAGAAAAAGCCTGGGAAAACTCACGGTACCACAAAAACCAATAAGTCGGCTGCGTTGCCAGCGTGGTCGTCCTGATGGTGTAGTGGTTAATACATCGGACTAGTATACCGAGGCCGTGGGTTCGAATCCCATTCAGGGCATATTTTTCTCTTTCACCTTTATTCTGATTATATATATATATATATAGGTAATAGGTATAATTTCATCAGTCTCCGAAAGTGCTCAATAGCGAACTAGAGCGAAATAAAATAAAATGATGGTGAAGGTTACTTTTCACAGAACATTTATTGCTACTCGGAGTTTCATGTCCTCGTTAGAGGACAATCTTCAGGCAACTGCCGTTACGTACTAGATTCATTGAGGTTAGGCAGAGCTAAATATATATTTTTAACTGAAGAAGGCCGAACGGTCGAAACTTTTTTAATAAATAAGGCACAGTTTTTTTGCGATTTTCTATAAAAGCTACAAATAACGAAGCAGAAGCCAGTATCCTATTGGATCCTTCTACTGGGAGTACATCGTTGGAACACTACCATTTTCTATTCACAGTATATATATACACATATATATAATTGCATGCTCGACAATATAATAATACAATCTATTGAAGTTGTGCCCCTTCAGACTATAACATTTTTTATTTGCAAGGTAAGGGGCTAAAAAAGCGGCGTATGAAACGACAGCAAAACATAAAACAGCTAACCTGTGCTGGAAGTTCGAGTTCAACAGATACTGGTTGATCCACACATGCTGAAGCATCGGTGGACGCATCCATTACCATTTCCTCAGGCTGGCTGGATATGGCCACTTCCACTGGCACTACTGGTATCGGTTCTACTTGTTGATCACTCTGCGAAGTCGCTGAGCTTTCGGCTCTGTTAGCCTTGATCAGAAAAGAGAATACGATAAGTTCACTATTACAGACACTATATCCACATTCAAGACAATAACAATGTGTTAAAAACTATCTTACCTGTCGCAGACTTCGAGCTGATTGTGGCGGCTGTTGAAGCACCTCAAAGATGGTAGGGAAAACCATGATCCCAACATCGTCCCTTTTCAGTCTTGGTGAATAAGGTTTCGTTCCGGGAACTTGGATGACATAGAATTGCTCAAAGTCATCCGACTGGAAGTGTGCTGAGCATACTGCCGAATGCTGTGTCGCAGTCCAGCTCGCACGTTTCCGCCCAATAAAGTCCACCCACTTCTTCCTTCTTTTCTTTGCTTCTGGCCGATCGTCGTTCCAAAATGGAACACGATGAAGGGATATACCTTTAGCTAGGTTTGACTCGTTCGAACAGCCGTAAACAACGCACCTAGCTGGCATTTTGAAAGCGATTTTCGTAGAAGATATTTCGATGTTAACTAGTGAAGATACAGTGAGATTTGGTGTTTGTTGCCGAGGCCGTCCTCTTGGATACGTCACAGCATAGTCGTCACCAGGCCACTTTCATGATTGTGGAATTATTCCACAGGTAGTCCAAATCAAGCGTTCTCGCCTACTTTGCGAAGCTATAAAAAGGTTACGAATTCAAAACTTGATAACGTCAAAATTGATAGTTATACAACACATATGGGCAGTTCCATGTGAGAGAAGAAAATATCACAAAATCAAGATAATATTATTACAGGGGGAAACATCTAAAAATGCAAACACATAATACCACTATGTCTAAAAAAATATTGGGTGACTCGCAATCGGCCATCACTACAACCAGGGGGGTCCCTGAAGTAGGGGCACATAACTCCAGCAAGAAAATGATTTTGTGATCAAACATGGTTTTGTAGAAAAAAATGGTTAATAGGAAATTTGTAAAACAGAAAGTCATATGAAGTTCTTATGTCCACTCTTCCTACTATTGAAAATAAATTAGCTGTTTGGTGTAACACACCCAGTAATATAAATAATTCTCATTAATATTTAAGTCATGGACGTTACGTAACGTCCATGAAAACAAATACTATTTCCTCTCTACTGATGAATTCTCTGCAACTACTAAAATTATATTAATAATCCTCTGTATTTGACTAAAGTCTAATGCAAATATATACTAACATTTTAGAATATGTGTTTAAGTCTTGCAGAAAATCCAATCTTAAGTCTGTCATGGACGTTACGTCATGGACGTTACATGATGTCATGGACATTAGGCTGCCAATAATGTTGACTTATGATAATGCTTGTCACATTTGCAAAGTAAAAAAAGGAATATGTTGTCCAGAATATAATCAAATGAAACCACTAACATCAATGCAGGTTCTTAATCCATTTTATTTAACAACAAGCAAAGCACATACATGTATGCACAGGCCTGTAGCTATCTGTGAAGCACTTCTGGGTTTTATGTAACTAACAAGAGAACCTATTATAAAACTATTATCTAACTTGGTAGAAGGTATGACCTTTTATAGAACATTTAAAAATGCCTTTTCTTTAAAGTAATAACAGCAAGCAATGTAAATCCATATGTCCCCACTTCTTTGTCAAGTGGCATAACAAGGGGAAAATGTCCTTCAACAATTTTCTTTGTTCTGTAACAACAACTAGCACATTGCATTACTAAGCCTTTCTAAACACTTTCTTGATAGCTGCAAGATGTGGAATGACAAATGGCCCATAACCATGCAATTCTACAGGGCCATAAAACACACAAGAAGAGTGGACCTGGTCGATATCATCACGAGTGGGCCAATCGAAGGTCGCTGCGCCAGCCCGGTGCAAAAACTTAAGCTTGACCATATTTTCTGCATCAACTTCTAGAACTCTACCGATGTAGAATTTGCTTACAAAATGGACTGCATAGTACCTTCCACAAATAGGGGTACTTGAGGGCGGTATGGGATGAAGCATTTCATTGTGAAGCTCCAGCACCATATACTTCCTGTAGGCACATATCTCAGGCTGATTGATCATGCTGCTCTTAAGAGCAAGACATCTGGCAAACATACAAATGAATACACCACAGTCAAAGGCGTTGTTTTGCTGTGGCACATCCCTGTCTGTGCTGGCATAGAGTGACCACTCATTGATGGCAATGGTGTCGTCTAGCTCCGATAGAAATGTAGACATCTTAAGAAGTGCCTGGTACGCAGTTGGTTTAACATCTGATGAGCTGAAGCTGTCAAGTGTGATGATGGTCTTGATCTTGGGGAACACAGCTAAAAGAAACCAGTGCTGGGCTTGCGCAGTGTTGCATGGGACAAGGACAAGGTCTTGCTCTGTTAATGGCTGTTTGCAATCAACAACTTCCTCTGCAGGCTTATTGCCAACAGCTCGAGCAAACTCTTCCCAGGTGAAGGTCTCCACGCTTACACCTTTCTTCTGTGCTTCTTCTTTGATCAACTTAAGGTATGCATCAATGACAAAGTTTGTCAACCATTTATCCTTATCTAAGGCACCCTCCCCAAACAGAGACAGTAGATCTGAATTGTTGATCAGCCGGTTGCCGTTAAAGGCAAAGTCCCCTCGGACAATGGAATGAATAAGAGCTATGTTATACTGTGGAATGGCAAAATCCACAGTGTCTTTGAACACATCAGAAAAAGTGTCAGACAGCCCAGGTTGAACAAGGATGCTCTCATTTCGTTTATCTTCTGAGGTTTGGTAGTCCCCTCTTACACCATCAGGACAGTTATCTTCACAATCAGAGCTTTCATCACTGACATCATCACTGGAAGCTACCTCGGCTTCACTCTCTTTACTAGATGTATCATCATCTTCCTCTACTAAGGAGACCTCAATGCCGGTATCCTGATGCTGATAAGAGTGGTTAAGGAAATGCATACTGTTTGGCTTCTCTTCATCTACAAACATGCAGTGGAACTTGCTAATTCCTCGAATAGCCTTCGCCTTTTTGAAGCATTCATCAAACTTGTGCTCTTTATACACGACTTTCATAATGGCCGCCTCCTAATTTGCATAATTTGGAAGATAACTCTGTAGAGGGAAACCAATGCTACCACATGAAAGATCACATTAAAACTAGTAATATTTTTGAATTTTAGAGCAATGTGGAGAATTGCTGTTGAGCTATGAGCATTTCTAATGCAGAAAAACATGAAAGCGAGGCTAGTAAGGCGTCCGTTGTTTTTCTCATACAAATCTCTCTAATTTTAACTTGCTGTAACTTCATTGCTTTTTAAGCTACAGCACTCAACTTTCACAAGTTCACTAATGTCGACATGCTCTTTCACATGGCAATGTTCATATTTTCTATAAATGTGGGTAAACAACCGAAACGGAAAATCACATATGCAAATTAGGAGGCGGCCATTATGAAAGTCGTGTATACCTCTCTTGAATTTCATCAGCAGTGATGAGGATAACTGCGGTTTTACAGAACTTCTTCGCTACCTCAACAAAAGCCTTAGCGGAAATCACGGCCTCAACTCTTCTGGTTGAAACCGCAGTCCAAACCTTTCTCTTCACAGTGCCACCTATTCCATCAACTGCACCTTTGCCATGAGATGTTGCAAAATAGTGCCAGAACATTCTCAACTCTAGCTTGAGGGTCGAGGTGTGTAGAAACTGGACCATGAACTTATTCTTGAATTGAGAACTTGGACCGTCTGAAAAGATGTGGACTTCTTCAACATTTGGGTGGTTCTTCTTTACAAAGGTCTCCAATACCTCATTCATAAAAACAGCCACTGTGGTCTTCTCATGATTCCTGTCATCTGATGCAATAACATGGGAGTTGCAGATGGTATTGCCTATTGGATCCTTTGTCCAGATAGCCACGGTGAAAACAGTGACCTGCTCCGGGCTCCAGTGAGCTGATTGGATTTCGTCTTGTTGGAGACAGGTATAGTTTTCCGCAAAATCTACCTGGACTATTGCTTCATTGGGCTGCAAGTTGTCCATTTTGTCTTGGAAAAACTTTGCTTGGTTCCTCTTGATGGAAACATGCTCAATGAATGAGGGCATTTTGGACTGCAGGGCATCTAGTGCTTCTTCAATGGTTCCATCCTTGTGCACTTTTTGCATCTTCTTGACAAGTTTGGGTTCTCCCTTGATCTTAACATCTTGGGCAACTCTTTCCCACTGATACCACGAGGTTCCTTCATCTAGTGGTGCCTCATCTCTCATTTTCTCAATGGGATCTGCAGGGCAGTCTTGACACTGGCCTTTGATGCATGAATCATCTACGCTGCTGCACACAAATGCATCCACAAAGGAACTAGAATATGAAGGGAAACCTGGTATCTCCTTAGAGAGGCAATTGCAGAGTAAGCGTATGTTGTCATGGTGCTGACACAGACACACATCTCTAGGCATGGCAGATTGCAAGAGCACATTGCTTGGCCTTAAAGAGCAGAATTTGCTCAAGCCTATCTTAATTTCAGGATGCTCAGCTTTGAAGAAATAATAGGTCTCCTTGAGTGACCACATAAGGTGTCTCTTTTGGAGTTTGGCTTTCTTTCCATTACATCTGACTATGACATAATCTTTTCTGCCTGGTGCTTGACGGGATATATCATCATGGGGGTAGAACTTCTGAACACATCGGACAGCTGTTTCTGACAGAGGTTTACTCCCCACTTCCTTTGGTGTTTTCTTTGACAAGGGTATTCCATGTGTATAGGCTAGCTTTCTGATCACTGCCTTTTTCTTTCTAGGACTCAATGGAAGAAATGGTTTCACTCTTCCAATAGCTTTCCCAAGAGATTGAGCTGTCTTGTATGGACTTTTGTGTTCTTCATCTAATGGGGGCTCATTTTCTTGCTTTGGGATCCTTTTGGCTTTATTCCTTAACCTGTAAGCACGGGTACTTACACGAAAAATGGGTATGTATGTGAGGCCAAGAGGCTCAAACCCTGACCCTGTTTGACCCAATCCGAGCTCCAAAACCCTGATTGCCGGTATACCGCGTACCGGGATTGCATGCAAAATACGGAACATTTCACACCAGTTGCAAGCGATACATTTACAATTTTGGTAATAATAGGAAGGCGTACATTCAAACAGTTCTTTAAGATACTCCCAGGGTAGAGGATCGAGGCTGCACGACTTACAAACAGAAGTACCAATCAGTACAGATAGTTCCTTTACGGTAGTAGGCAAAAAGTCGCGTAGCTCAGAAGAACAGGAGCATGCATCAAGAAATCGATCATCCTGGTCACAATTATTCGAAGCAAGATCATCTCTTATTGCCGTTATTTTGTCTGTAAAGAAATCAGCAAATCTGTTTGCAAGATCACTAGCACTCTAACTTGATCGCAGCTTCTTCACAGGCTTCCTGTTTAGCAGCTTATCAAAAGTTCTAAAAAGAACTTTCTGGTCAGACTTGTTATCTGTGATTACATTTTAGATGTAAAAATTAAACTGTTCACCACATTACATTGATTAACGTAGAAGTCTCTGTCAATTGTAAGTCGTGTCACACGCCAACACCTTTTGAGTTTCCTCCTCATTGTTTTATGCTCCCTTATCTCATCTGAGTACCAAGGTGCCGCCGGACGAAGAGTGACAACACGTTTGATTAGAGGTGCATGTTGTTCCAATAGAGAAGACAATACCTTGATATACTGGTCCACCAGGTCTGCTACAGTCATGGAATCATCATGGATCATCAAGGAAGAGTTCAATATATCTTGGCAGAACATTGATTTGTCAATAGTTCGTATTTTCCGGTAACTTATCTACTTTCTTTCAAAAGAAGGTTTTTTGAGAGACAGCAGGCAGCAAACAGCAAAATGGTCAGATATGACGCGATCAGCTACAGTGAAGTTACTAGCAATGTTCTCATCTGCCCTTGTTATCACAAGGTCTAATGTGTGGCCGTTTCTATGGGTAGGAACATTGATGTGTTGTTTCAGATTAAAGGCCTCGAGTAGACTTGTAAATCGTAATGCAGCTGGATCGTTGTCAATATTAACATGGAAATTAAAGTCCCCAGCAATAAGTAGCGGAGCAGAAGCAGTCACAATCCATTCCAGAAAGCCCGCAAATTCATCAAACAATAAACCCAGACTAAGTTTGTTCTTTTGTGATGGAGGTGTCCGATAAACAATCACCAACATTCGCTGACGAGTACCTCATTAGCATATCAGTAAACTCAAATGATCTGAAGGTGGTATCAGCCATAGACAGTTTTGTTTTAACTTAAAGCATCTCTTGTGCAGTAAGGCCACTCCGCCTCCTCTAGATTCTCTAGTAGTAAATTATAACCAGTAGGGCATAATTCACTGATTAATCTGTATCAGCTGTTGTTTGCCCCATGAAACATTCTGTGTTCTGAAAAGCTTCAGGCTCTTTGAACAGAGCTTTCCCTTCTCCAACCTTTGAAAGACATCCTACCAGAAAAGAAATGGATGGCATACAAACAAGTAAAAAGTGGAGGAAATTGCATAATTTATGGACACTGATATTTTGAAATTTAATCGACAAAGAAACAAAATGCTAAAGTAGCTAAGAAGGAGCATCATCATTTATTACGAAAAACCACCAATTACAAACATGTATAAACCTTATGGCCCTTCTTCGCCTCGCGCACCTTATCTTGGAGGTTGTAGGAAGCATCAGCTGTGGACCGTAGGTGTCCCATGGTGCCCGCCAGCTGATTTTTCAAAGGGGACGGCTGCTCCCTGGTGTTGGACACCACCACCTTCCTTATGGTCGTCGATGAGAAATTCTCCAGCGTCTTTTCTCTGAAGACCCCTGTGGCCTTGGCGAATGACTTCAGAAGATGGTGTACTTCGCTGTTTTTGACGTAGCAACCATTAGTGGTCAAAAACAGCCGGCCGTCATCGTCGGCGCCGTCCACCTGAAACAAAGGACGCACCTTCGTGGATGTGGCGTACTGACCGTCTTGTGGTGGCCTCCATGGAATACGCCAGGGCCGGTTTGGATTTGAGGAGGCGCTCACACTTGGCTGAGTGGGTGGAATCCCTCGCTATAATCAGCTCTTCCCGAGTGGCCTGGCGCTTCCACTCGTCAAACTCGCGGTCTACCTTCTGGATTGCCTTTTCTTTCTTCCAGGAGCTGCGCCAGAGCTTCTGACGGTCCTTGAGGGTAGTCAGACTCTTTCTTAACTTCTTGGACAGATCTTTCCCCTGGACATTTATGACGTAGGTGAGGAACACCTCCAGTGATTGAGAGTAGACCCTCAGGGTGGAGTTGGTGAGCCCAGTTCCCTTCTCACGATGATATTTGTCCATGTTGGCCTTGAAGAATTTCTTGTAAACGGAGTCCGCGTCAGAGAAGACGGCCATTTCGTGAGGATCTTTCTGAACAGCTCCAGCGATTTTCAGCACCTGCTGGGTCATCATCGTTATTGTCTTTGAGTCTTTATTACCACCATGAGGGGTTTCCAGGATTTCGCCCCACTTGTGTATAAGGTAGTGGAGGGTGTCTCTGACATCTGCTATTTCGTCCCCGGAAGACTCTTCGGATGACTCAGGATGGTATTGAGATGATATGTCATCCGCCTTTTGGCTGCTGCAGACACTGGCCTTGTCCTCAGCGCTTAGGTCATTCTTATCCACCGACCCTTCGTCAGATGACACGGTGCGCACCCTCCGCCGTTTGGGTGGTGTGGTAAGAGCAGGCTCCTCCTCAGCCTGCCTATTGGCGGATTGGTGCGCTTTCAGTTGGAACTTTGTGTCTTTGCCCTCTCTCTCGGCTTGTCACCTCCAGAATGACCTGACTTACGTCGTCTTTTTTTGTTGTGGAACCCTTGAAGTGTGACCTCTTCAAGTGAGTATCGAGTCGGCGGCCGCTCCATGGACATTTGGGACAGTTGCGCATGATGCGCTTTATGCGCGGGCCACCTCGATCGCCAGCTACCCACATTTCGAACTCCTCCAGGGTCCACCCATGCTTTTTGCTTGTTAGATGTTGTTTGAGGTTGGGGCGTTTCTGGTCGCACAGAGGGCAGAGCGTACCCTCGGCTGCAGATCTTGTTGGCATGGGCTTAGTTGTTGTTGAGGTTTTTTTGGTGGAGGCTGGAGGCTGCTCTCTGTCCTTCCCAGGCGAAGATGAAGTTGCTGATGGTGGCTCATTATAATCGCCATGCTCTTCGACGAGGCGTTTGGCATTCTGCACCATCCTCCTCCTCGCAGATTTCATATAACTAGGCATGTTTCCCCCCGGCATGTATGGCGTCAGAATGCTTGGCTGCAATACCTTTCTCTGACACTCCATGAGGGAGAGAGTAAAGTCACACAGTCTGCCGAGGGATTCCAGGCCCCAGATCTCCGCCACCCGCTTTTCTGCACAGATCCAGGTAAATAGATCCTTGCAATTCGGGTCGTCAGTCCAGGTGTACGTTGACATTGTAGTACACTATCAATTACACAATTACAGAAACTAATTACAGAAAGAAAAGGGAATATATTGCCTTGACTGAAAGTTGATTGTGATTACTTTGTTATCAACCTTTTAGCTAACACTTTTACGTACATTATGGACCTGGTTTGACGCAAAACTATAAGTGGCTTACCTTTGAGTTATAATCGAAAGTAAATCAGAGCACGCTGCTAAACCGAAATCTCTCGTTCACCCTACAGAAAAAAGAGCAATGTTAAAATGAGAAATGATGTCAATTTTACAGACATTACGGACAATGTTCGACGCAAAACTTGAAGTGTCTCACCTTGTAAGTATACCAAATAATATCACTGTAATTAAAGTCGTTGAGATCACTGTAAACATACAAAAGCTGAAACGAAATACAAACATTGGTAAACTAACAGTATGTTCGTAACAAAATTGAGCAGGGCTTCCCAGTATCTATTGGTTGTACAAGAACATGTCTACAGTAGCCAGACACTCTCTTTACGTTATTGATGGTTAAAAACAATCGAAAATTCAATTTTTGGACTTTCAAATAGTCATAGTTCATTAAATATTCATGAGATGCCAGACCTTATCGTGCAGTTACGAATTGAAAATCGGCTGAGCATTGCCAGAGGTATTCATGCTTAAACTCAGTGAGTAATTCCATTTTTCGATTTTCAAATAGTCCTAGCTCATTAAATATTCATGAGATGCAACAACGGATTGCATATTCTTAAATCCCCGACTCTGCCCAACAAGCCTATGTAAAAAGGTTTTCCGTAGCGGTATTTTAAATGTGTGTAGACAGTACCCAGACAGGGACGAAAAACGTGGTTCGCGAAAATCACATTATCGTAATTTGCGCAGGGTTCCAACGTTAACTATCGATAAGGCAATCAAGTACACGCAATCCGCATGAAAATCCAACAAATACTATTTTTTTTTATGTTTTGGCAAAAACCAGACAGTCGCCATTTTGATTTCGCAATCGAGGAAAAACGCTTGTAAATCAACAGCCGAAGCTTAAAACTTGTTTTTTTTTCGACGCCAGTTTGTTCCCTAGAAGCTTACACAGACCTCCAGAAATCGTACTTAAAGGGGCCGTCTCACCCACAGTGCTTAGCGCGCTCACATAGCATAGCGGCCATTTTCGATGCCATCGAAATCCAGAGTTTTATGGTAGTGGTTTTAATCTTCTCTACATCTCTGCCATCCTTCCAGCTATCGTCAAAAAAATCATACTAGGTTGAACCTTTTTTATTGCTCTTCCTATTGATCCTCTTATTTAAGTGTTTCAAATTATTTGGTCATGCAAATTTTAGTTTTATTTCAGGTGGCCGTAGTCCTCTGATGGATGCCAGTCTCGTTCGTCCTCAACGAAAGGAAATAATTGTCGGTTTCTGTCCACGATTTCCATCTTCAACATGGAGAAGCTATTCTGACCATTAATCTTTATATGTAAAGATAAATGTATATTAGCGCTTAGTTGGAGCCGATTTGGGTTTTTGCCGAACACCGTGGCTGGCTTACGTGACTACAATCTGCAACAAAACTCCACTTGAAGAACAGTTTCCTAAAATCATTTTCAGGGCTTTGGCGTTTAACTTGTGGAAACAGGTCTGTCTCTCTGGTTTCGAAGGGCTTTCACACAGTGATTTTGCCGAGATTTTCGGATTCACCGGTGATCAAAGTTTATACTCGCACGAAATTTGACAACAGAGCCGCCGAGATAATAATTTCCCATTGAAACGAGCTGTAATTCGTTCACTGTTCTATCTTGAACTGGTTATCTGCTACTGCCAGCAACGAGATTGCCCGCTAGCAGATCTCTCTCTCACTCTCTCTCTCTGTCTGCAAGTAAAAATATAACCGAGTAGAGAAACCCCAGACAAACCTCTCGCTTTCATAATTATTTGTATTACCCGGAGAGTGTTCTCTGTTTATAGCAGCGACGGGTGAGCGGTAAATGTTATAGTACAGCCAAGTACTGCTGTATAACACTTTGTTGACTTCACATTCAACTTGTAAGGTACTATTAGTTTCATCAAGGTCATCCATGTTTAAATCAAAATTACATATTACCAACATAAAGAATACGCTTAGTTCGTGAGGTTCCCGCCGTCAACAAGGAGTCAAAGTCCCGGATAGAAACAATAACAAAAGCACGCTAAGCACTGTGGTTGAGAACGGCCCCTTTAATTGTGATGATTCACAACCATGGCTTGGAAAGGTGATATATATTAATGAATGCCACCAAAGTGCTAAAGTTGTGTACTATGTAAAGAAGAAGGAAAAGGAAGAGGATGGTCTGCAAATTGATGTGTATACCAAAGAAACAGGTCCTCGTTGTGCACATGATTGTGTGTCATGGAACTCGATGATAATGCTTGCATCTGGGAAGTGGAATGGAGATGCGTGGGAGATATTGCAGTAACAAATTAATAATTCAGTAAAGTTCAGCCAAACAGACTATTTAACATTGGTACTAAAATTTTCGCAAATTTAAAAACAGATTAGCCAACAACATTCAAGTATTTGAACAACAGATTAGCTTGAAACACCAATATTTTATTATCCACCACGAAATCTTAAATTTTGTGATAATACGTGAATCAGTGATAATTAACTTTATTCATAGCTTTTTAGTAATTAAATGGTTTATGTGTGATATGTAAATTCCAGTGATGGGAAATGATAAAACCATGAATGTTAATGGTAATAGCTATTCATGTATATTTAAATTTACAGTAATGGTTTATGGGTGATCTAAATTCCAATGATGGGAAATGATTAAACCATAAATGTTAATGGTAATAGCTATTCATGTATATTTAAATTTACAGTAATGATTTATAGGTGATGTAAATTCCAATGATGGGAAATGATAAAACCATGAATGGTAATGGCTATAGCTATTCATGTATGTTTAAATTTACAGTAATGGTTTATGGGTGATGTAAATTCCACTAGTGATGGGAAATGATAAAACCATGAATGGTAATGGAGATAGCTATTCATGTATATTTAAATTTACAGTAATGGTTTATGGCTGATGTAAATTCCAGTGATGGGAAATGATAAAACCATGAATGGTAATTTTAAATACACATTCCTGGCTTTTTAATGTACTAGGGTGTTTTTTTGCAGCCTGTTATCCCATCCGTGGGATTTAGTCTTAAAACCATTAATCAAAAAAAATTCCCATGGATGGTGGTTATCTTTTAATAAAACACAAACATGGAAAACACTATTTCCATCAATGCTTGATTGACATTTATGTTTTCAGAATTTCCATTAATGTTTATTTGTGGCTAAATGGGAATTGATGTCAAAAGCCATTAATGGCTTTTCATGAGAATGGAAATTTGGTAAAACTCATCATGGTTTTCATAATGAGAAAAGTTTTTTTTCCTGTGTCAGCTACACGCGAAAAGTCAAGAACGAACACACGAGAAGGCGAGATAGTAAAAACCGCTGGAAAATACATTGCGGGCGCTCGGTTGCCAAGGATGACATCATTGTTTACAGTTTATTTATAGCTATCGGAAAGGACGAAGATGGATGGGCTTTTCTCATGCTTTCCGGTGCGTAATCGTGAATCTTTGATTGTACATTCGGCTTGTATCGACAATAACTCTATAGATTCAAGATGGCTACAGAAATCCTATACTTCTAACAAAGATATAGGAAGCAAGATATAGGAAGCAAGATATAGGAAGCAAAATACACTCATGGACGGACTTAGGGCTTAGTATTTTTGAAATAACTTTGCCGCATTGACCCATTGATCTTTTCAGGAAAGACTATATATTTATCTACAATCTGAACCATGCCCTCACCGAAAAGACATTTGCATTCGATTTTAGAGGCATTTGATCAACAGAGCTCTATTTTAATTGATAACTTATTAAAAATAACACCTTCGGATGTGGGCATGGTTCACTTTTTCTATTTTCACATAAACTTAATTTTGGCATAAGAAATTTGTACGTTAGTGAAATATCCTGACGGAAATAAGAAAAATAAAACGAAATCGGGGGTTGTTAAGGTTACGCGTAACAATGAAACAGAGTGTGTCAGTGAAAAGTTTCAATGCAAAAACGATTTTTAATTACCTCAGATAAATATGTTTAAATGTTTTTCTCAAAAAAAATGTAAACCAAGAGGAGAAACGATTTTTCAAAATGACCCCCTTTTCCCCTCCGGTAGTACCTTAAAGAAGATATTATCGCAAACTACAGCTGCAATACATGTGCTTTGCAAATTATGCTCCATATTTTAAATTGCTTGAAAACCCTAGCTGGTGCTTCAAATAAATGAGTGAGTTTCAGTGCACCTTTGTGGTTTAATCTATGGGCAGTTTCATTAAAATTAATGTCAAGGTAATATTTAATTATATATATTTACTAGTGCACAATGAAATGATGGAAAAGGTATTTTTATTAACCCAGGATTAAGCTGGTTCTTTGTTGTTGCTATCACTGTCTGACATTTGACTAGTACTACAACCTGAAAAACCATGTGACCAAGTTAGTTCAGTTAAAGGCAGGAAAAAGGAGAATTGTAAAAAAAAAAGATAACCTTTAAAATATATCACTGTATGCTCCCCCCCTAACCAGAGTTGTACCACTTTTCCCCCAAATCGACCACTTTTTCAAGAAACTATTTCTCCGTGAGTTTGCATAGGTTAATGGATCTGTTTGTGAGTTAAGGTAGCCTGTTTATCCAGCTTTAATCGGATACCAACTTTTATGGGGTTTCCGCATAAATTAAGGGAGCTGTGACACCCCTGACCACCACTTTTCTCAGTCGAAATTTGACCTCAAATTGTGACTCATTCCCATGGTCAAATCTCAAAACCAGCCTACCTGTGGATAGAGCTCGTCAAGGGCTACAAGCCTGATACATTAAAAAAAATAACCTTGGATTCCAAGCCGGCAATTTTCAAATGAATTTGTTGTCTTATATAGTCACAGAAACCTTACTTGCCTTAAATTCTGAGTTGTTGACCACAAATTCCAACGTCGTCAATATTTGACCGATTTCGATGCGGTTTGCGTTGTGATAGTCAGTTCGTCGAGGGAAGCAACATACTGGAATTTCATTAAGATCGGAAGTAAAGAACACCCTTACTTTTCGAGGGAAAAAAACGTGTCACTTGTTCAAATCGTATTTCGTGAACAACGTCGCCAATATTCATACAAATTCAATATGCTATACCTCGTTGGAAACATCTCGTCATGATCTATCTGTCAGTATCAATTTGGTATTAACGCGCATATTAATTAAAAAGTTATAAACAGTTGAAATGTTGAAAATTTTAATTACAATATTCAATAAAAAAAATAGAATTAATTAAAAATATGATCTGAGTTCTACTCGTCGAGCTCTTTCAGATGAATGCAAACTCGATTAATTTTGAGACTTTAGTACACCAAATACTTGTGGTGATTTGTGCCACCTTAATTCTTTATTTTTTTGTACTTTTTGGACAATTTGACACACTTCCTTTTACAGTATGTAGTAGATACAGATACGTGCTCTATGTGGTATAAGTTTGGTAATGTTTTATTAAAAATTGACTGTTATTCAATTTTTAGTAAATGTATTTGGATTTTTTTTAAACTAAATACCTTCAATTTGTTTACGACAGATGTAGACTGTTCAGGTCTATAAACCGTGCAAATTTGGAAAGATTTGGTTGAATCTGCGATTTTTAAATTTCATGTTTTGACCCAGGTTTGTTATCTTTGTTTCGACCTTTGACCCCCTTAAATGTCTGCAAATCCATTCACATTTTGACAGTGTGTTATGTGTCCTCCAGTCTAGGTCTGAGTCGTGAAATTATTTCTCTATCTCTTACTGCGGCGAAGTTAGGTTTTTGCCTCATTATAAATTCACGTTTTATGCAAATGAGATAAAATTCAAAATTTATGCTAATCAGTTTTGTGACCTTACCACTAAGAAAACGGGTTTAAAACAGCCCTAACTCGAAAATTATCAGTTTGTCAAAATGAAACTTAAAACGCACCAATACCCACGATTGCTCTCATACTTGATAGCTTAGTTGGTAGAGTGCCAGACATGTAACCTGGAGGTCGTTGGGTTCGAGTCCCACTTGGGTCAGAGATTTTTTCTCTTTCCCTCGTAGGGCGTGCACACTTAGCACTACAGCTTACCACTTTACATCACATCCTTTGTCAAAATGAATGCCCACTGTCCCAGGAATACAATCCTGTACTCAGATTTCGAATCGGATATGAAATATCCTATATAAATTAGATGTAAAATCGTTTTGGCATCATGTTTGGGACACCATACAGTACCGCCTGGAACTATAGGTATATCAAGTCGCGATCAAATCGCGCGTACTGACCGCGATCTGCTCGCACCTTGCTCGCGATCTGCTCGCACCTTGCTCGCACCTTGCTCGCACCTTGCTCGCACCTTGCTCGCACCTTGCTCGCACCTTGCTCGCACCTTGCTCGCACCTTGCTCGCACCTTGCTCGCACCTTGCTCGCACCTTGCTCGCACCTTGCTCGCACCTTGCTCGCACCTTGCTCGCACCTTGCTCGCACCTTGCTCGCGATCTGCTCGCACCTTGCCCGCGATCTGACTGCGATCACTATGGATGATCGCGATCATCAGTCGCAGTCTACAGGTTAAAAATTTTTGAAAGTTTCTTCTATGTGCTTCTATGTGTAAAAGGTGGTTAAAGTTGAGCCGCTGTTGCTAGCAACGGTTTGTTGTGGTCACGTGAGACTACCAAATTCGTACTGTTTCATATTCCCTCTATCCAACCATCATATTAGATCTTTAATGCGCATCTTATAACATACTGAATTTATTATTATTATTGATGAAATACCAGTGTACATTTATTTCTAAAAAACTGATATCTTAATTCACAAAATAATGATGATGTGACTTTTGAAAATATCACTAGCTTTTATAAATTTGAAGCGTTTTTTTTATGTACAGTAGTACGAGTTGAAACCGGTATTTCGTCGATAATATGACATGTATTATGTCAAACATAACATTTTTGGAGATGACTGATTTTATCTTCGAGTTTTGATGGCACATGTATCTTGCTCGTTTCCTTCACTCACTCGTTTCCTTCCTTCACTCAATCCATGCGTAGTAAATATCCTCTGTCTTAGATGTTTAATAATTTACATATTTGTGAAATCCAAACAAAGTTCACCAAAGTGTTGCTTTCCAGAAATGTATACATTGTTTTCACTTGACGTCATAAAAAATGTATTAGTATAAGATCTATAAAGTTATTATCTTAATATGATTTACATATCAGTATTCTCGGTATTTTTCAAAAACTTTATGCCGGTATACTGATTCATTTTTGAGTTCAAACTATATTTTGAGACAGCCCAGTTCAGTGTGTTTCCTAAATGTCATGAAAATCCATATATTAAGGACATTTCAACATGATATATTTCAGTTGATAAATCTTTAAAAGTGATATAAAAGTGTTTTGAAGTGAACGCTAATCATATTGATGAAGGAAAAAAACAGCTTCATTCTACATGTACAACCTGAAGTATTTCCAGCACTGATAAATATTGTACGACTGGACACAAAAATACAATAATTTTATGCATATGCCCTAGATATCAGCTCAATTAAAGCCAATCCGATTTCCATGTGACATGCCAGCACCTTTACTTTGAACAACCTGACCCTGACATCCAAGTATTGTTTATAAAATAATACATGGACACTTGGTGATATTAAATTTATCTTGTGTAGACTTCCATATCTCACTCATTCGCTAGCTGTGCTCACTCATGAGATATCAACTTGAACGTTGCATATTATGGAAGATAAATTCCATACTTTATTTGTCAAACAGCTCTTTATGCAATAATCTACAATGTACTGCTTAAAAGTTCTGTCATTTATATAGGTTTTAACCAGCTTTTGTTCCAGTATACACAACATTTCAAATATTTTGCTATAAATACCTTTTTTTCTGGAGGGAAATTAAGTTTCATTTTCAAAAATTACAGTTGAAATGCAGTTATACATGGTTAGCCTCGTTCATAAATAGCAGTAAGGAGGTACAAAACACATGTGAATAGTGTTATTTATGAATAATTATTAACTTAAGAACAAGGCTAACCTAGGCCTGTATATATATGTGTATGAAGTCATTGCATTCAGCACTAATTTCGAATATGAAACAGGACTAATTTTTGGTGGTGTCATGCAGTGAAAATTTTGTATAACTTCATATGATAGGAATATAATGTATTCAACACGTTTTGCAATTAAAACCTTTTTTGACCTATGGCAACAGGTCTGCAAAATTAGTACTTGTCCAGTCATTGGTACAGATTGTGGGAGCTGGGGTTATAAATGGTTTCTGTTCAGAAAATCTACAGAAACTCAACACATCGCAGAAAAGAGCATTAAGAGTTAAGAATTTTATTAGTCTAGACATCAAGCAAATTAAATTTATAAGACTAGTTCATGGTAAATAAACTCCAAGTGACTCCTAATTTTTGTAAAAATGGTTTGAAGTTCAAATTTGGCAGTAAAATTTAAACCAAAATGATATACAAGCATCTGTGATTTCCATTTCCATGAGGCATGGACAAGTGTTTTGCAGACCCATATTGACTATGACTTAATTTTTTTTAGAAAAAAAAGTGATTATATAATAATATAGTTAGAAAGAAAAGTAATGTAACCAAAATTATGAATAAATATTATTAGAATATACAACAACAATGAATAGTGCTTTACACACACACAAATAAATGTGTTTAAATGTTTTTCTCAAAAATATGTAAACCAAGAGGAGAAACGATTTTTCAAAATCACCCTCTTTTCCCCTCCGGTAGTACCTTAAAGAAGATATTATCGCAAACTACAGCTGCAATACATGTGCTTTCCAAATTATGCTCCATATTTTAAATTGCTTGAAAACCCTAGCTGGTGCTTCAAATAAATGAGTGAGTTTCAGTGCACCTTTGTGGTTTAATCTATGGGCAATTTCATTAAAATTAATGTCAAGTGTGACGAGGTTGCATATGATCCTTTATTGTCTTGAACGTATGGTGAAGTTTGCTTCCATTCTGTGCCAGTCATTGGTGGTTTACCAGGTAATGCTATGCACGATGTGCTAGAAGGAGGTCTTCAATACGAATGTAAAGAACGTTTGAAGTACTTGATTCAGGAGCAAAAGTACTTCAACCTAGATTATCTCAATTTACAGTTTCTGATCAAAAGCGCATTACAACATATCTTATAATAAACCTACTTAAAACTTATGGAAAAATGATTTACAACATGGCTTGATAAATAAATAAATAGATGAATGAATAAGTGTATTATATCGATAAAAAGTTAGAAGCGGGATAAAACTACCTAATTGTATAAAATTACATATCAATATTATCACTAAAAGCAAGTCTAAAAAGATAGGTCTTATTACTGCGTTTAAAGTGCTTCTAACCCTTCTTGACATTTTTCTACCTATGAACCTTTGAAAGGTTTTGAGTACTTCTGCGAAGAAAGTTTTGGTTTACAAAGAATACTCTATGTTCTACGCTTGTTTGAAATGGTGAAAAATTTACCTTTCCTGACCCATGACCGCGTTAGAAAAAGCCTGGGTTGATTCTCTGGTCGACGTCATCTCATTAATGCATTATCCTCCATGGCGCCTTTCTGTCACAACAACATCGATTTATAGAAAATATACACAGTTGTGAGTTTTTAGTAAAGAAAAAAGTCATTTTAGACAAAATACTAAGTATTTATTCAAATTATTGCAAAGTCGAATTGATGAGATGACGTCTACCCGGTATAAAAATAAAAATAGGTAGAAAAATGTCAAGAAGGGTTAGAAGTACTTTAAAAGCGCCGAGTGATTCGATGTCACGTATGTGTGCAGGCTATTCCACAATGTTGATGCTGCCACCAAAAATGCTCTTGCCCCAAGCGTAGGTAGCATTTTCCCCTTTGGGTATTCCAGAAGTAGACTGTTATGCGATCTCAGGGCGTAGTGAGACTTTTGTCTAACTGTAATCAGATTGCTTATTTCGCTGTATTTGCAATCAGTCTTGCTGCTGCATTCTTTACCCTTTGTAATTTAGAAATGTGTGATTTTGGCAAATTATACGATAAACTATTACAACTAGAGGTAATCAAAGATTATTGAAGTGCGTTCGATTTGTTGTTAGAATCATCTATATGAGCTGACTGAGAAGAACCTGTTTTGCATATTTTGTGGCCTAACGAAAAAATAGGCCTATAATGTCACATGCTGAATGAAACATTTTTTGCATTGTACCAAGAAGTTATTATATGTAAATAAATTACTTCTGTTGACCACCAAGTACAATGACTTGATTCACATAGTTTGTGACCACGTTGGGTCGGATTGTTTGTGTTCAGCACATTGAATGAGTTGACTTGATTCCGCCAGAGAACGGCTTTCCAAAGTGCTCTAAACATAGTACACAGTTTACTCATGCTTTGATGAAATGTTCCTACGATTTTCTTAAGTAACATTGTGTTTGAGCGGCAAAATACTTACCGAAATAACCCAGGTTTGAAACGGAAACGAATCGAGTCCCCTCACAATCTCCCGTCGCACGTGCAAAGATCGAGAAAGTACTTTGCTTGCAAGTTCACGCCGACATCACGTGACACAGGAAACCCAACGCTTACGAACTTTGCGTGCATGAAAACGAGGCGAAAGTTGACAAGATTCGTGCATCTCGACAGCTTCCCGCTTGTGGTCTAACGTGAACGAACGTGACCACATGGAGACCAACGCAAGATTAGGATGCGTTCACCTTCGTCGAACGCAATAATACAAAAGTTGAAATTCTCTTTTGTCTAGCTCTCTTGGCTGTTGTCTAGAACTCGGCCAATGCATGACAGAGAACAATAACAAAGAGATATTTCCACATTTACAGCCAGGAGAAGTTGAAAAACTGAAGCCAAAGCCTTTGAATAACATCACGACAAAAAGCACAAATACGTGGATGAATAATATTAACAAGTAATCATATGGCTTTAAAATTTTAACTTGTGAGATTTTTTAAGGAGCTTAAATTGCATTCGTCAATTTAAACAAAGACTATAATCCTTTTCGGCTCTGGCTTCATGCTTGTTGCTTTTAAATAGACAACCATTCTTGAAATAGGTGTATTTCAAAAGAAAACAAGTCTGTATAATTACTCGTGGTACTGGTACTTACGTGGTACTTACCTTTTTCAGAACTGGTTCTGAAAAAAACAACCTTTGGGGGTTCTTCCAATGACTAATGTGTTCCATAACTCTGGTAATAACAATAAGATATACATATAGGCCGTGTTAATGTAAGAATAGAAACACATAAAATCCTAATTTGTCAGACTGTTACTTGAACTACTTTGGAAAAACTGCAGAATACCCTACCGCTTGGTTCATTTATTTAGTAATGCATTTTCACAAACCCTAAAAACCTACCCCATTTTTTTAAGTGTTAGCGCATTCTGCAGTTACATGTGAGTCCGGGTTAAAACGCTTTTCCAGAAAAAAAGTGTTGCTGGGCTGAAAAAAATGTTCGTTATATCGGGGACTTTATTTGATAACCGGGGTCCAATGTAGTAAATAACACTGAAAATTCTACACGTTATTATGCCGGGTTCTTATTTACCACCATTGTTGCCCAACATCTTAATTTAAAATCAGGCTACTTATCCCCACGTTTACATTTCAGCTCATCCATAATGACGTTTCTTCTCTGCCTTTTAGTTTCTTCATTATCGTTTGCCATGGAAATATCTTAAACGTAGACAAAAATATGATGAACTTAAACCAACAAATATGAAATTCTTACCAGTGCCTGGTCGTTTTGCAGCCTTTTGGGCTCGGTTTTCTTGCCTTCAGGCACATGGGGGTCGACCCACAAGCACATCCTTCCAAATGTAACAGCACTGTAGGCCTGTTTGATGTTAACAGCGTCTACAATGCTGTATTTTTGATTTTCTTTGCCTTCCACGATGTACCCCATAGCAAAATTTAGATTATCAGCTGGCGCAATCAATGCCGTGTGCTTGTCCAGAAGGAAACTTTTCAATTCCTCGGGGTAGCGGAATGTTGGGACAGCAGCAAGGTTATAATGTGTGAATTTCGATTTGTTGTTCGCGTCAATAACGCGAAGATGAATATTAACTGTAACAATCATGACTAACACCAATTCCCAGTTCACAAAGTCAACCTCTCTGCACTGCGAATGTAACGTAACACATGCACGTGCAACATCGCATCAGTTCTTTGAGAACGTTAATTAGGGTTATTGTTTTGAACGCCAACGATTTGATTTTAGATTTTCCATTTTTGGAAAACAAACAACTCAAAACTAAATTAAATACAATTCCAGTGAGCAAATATGCACATACAGACAAAAACACGCACGTACAGTTGTTCGCAGTTTCAGAAATTGTAACCAATCTCGGGTTTACAATGTTAAATAAATTTTAATGAAAATAATGAAAATTATTTCACTTATTGAAGTTGGTAATTTGCACATAGAACGCACCTCAAATTAACAAATCGCACACATTTTTCCATTGTCTGTACTCGTATTGATCATAGAAATGACGCCATAAAATGTTCAAAACTCAAGTGGAACAACGAGCGCAGCACCTTGCAAGGGAAGCGCATTGAAAGCGAGGGAAATTTTGGGAAAAGCGGTGAAAGAGTGAAATACGCCATCAATAATGAACTTTTCAGAGTTTTCATTGGTTTATTTTAGACAACAAGCAGAATGGATGCTTCCTATTGGCTAAATTTAACACTCAAATGGCTTCTGAATAAATTAAGTACCTCGAGCGTTCTATAAATTCTCCAGGTTTACAATGCAATGTACTTGGTTTAGGAGAAAGTTTTCATGAAAAGCGACTATTGTTCTGAGGGAGAACAAAAATGTTGGCATTTTCAATGCTACAGGCATTGAAGATAGCAGTTGGGAATGCATGAAAAGCCATGGTTGTGGACGATAACTGGACTGAAGTGGCAGTAGTTGATGCTGAAGAGGTCGCCGAGGTAACGTTCTCCGCGGCTCGATGATCTTCTAATATCCCTCCTCCAGTCTTCAAGGCACTCGAAAGGACATCAGAGCACTTCTTGAGCTGTTGAGCAGACGGTCTTGTGTTATAGCTAGCGATGCTCTGCTCGTTGGCGTGCCCGGAGATATTCATGATATGGCGAGCGGGAATTTCTGCATCTGACCAGATTGTAATGGCGGTCGCACGAACACAGTGATTTGTGTAGGTTTTGGACAAACCAGCGCCTACGGAGATCTTCTTCATCATGCTTGATAACTTGTTGACCCCAAGAGGTTTGTTTTCATACCATATTGCATCACCACTGTAGAAATTTGGCTTTGGTCTTTGAAAAAATGCCTCTTGATTTGGATTCAGCTTGCTAATGTACTTCTTCAAGCACCAGAAGGAATCGCCGAGCTGACCGGTGGAGTAAAGCCTTGTCTGCTTTTCATGGCTTGGCTTGTCGGAAATCCCTCCCTGATGGTTCTTCGTCAACTCTTCGTGGCACATGGCTGCAAATTCTTTGCCATCAGAATCTTTATGAAAAGAAAAACTGTCATGGCGAAGTTCGCGTTGTCCTTCACAACCACGACGGCACCAGTACAGGGCGACTATAAACCAGACCCGACGAAGGAGTCCACCAGGATTTTCATGGCTGAGGAAAGGACTTTCCTTGATCTTTGTGATGTCATTAGGCTCAATTACGGGCTTGTGTTTTATGTTTTCTTTGCCTTCACGCCTGTTGACTTTGAGTTTGCACTCAAGCATTTTGTTGGACCCTTGAAAACTCAGATTTTTTGTCAGCTTTAAGTGGATGTTATTTGTAGCAAAATGCCTCTCAACGGCACTTCTAAAGCCAAGAAGAGAAGACCTACTGTATTCTTCTCCTTTTTGGTTTCTTGCCTCGGCATAGGAGCGTCTGAGTATTTCGTTCAGCTCAGAATCTGTCATGTGTAAAAGTGGTTTGGTAATGCGACGTTCACGGCACCAATCTTCAAATGACAAGGAGAAATAAAGTGAGTACAATTACTTGTGTATTTCTTGCTTATTTACTTTCAAAACTTTTAGTAAATATCAGAAACATGTTAATTGCGTGTTTCTATTTACCTTCAATGGTTTTGATAACCCATTTAGTGTTTCTTTTTGTGCCTTTCGCTTCGGCGCCAGCCACAAGATCTTTGAGGTCGTCCTCATGCAAAAGCGCAAAACGAGTGCTTTCTTGCACTTTAGCTTCAATTTCTTCTACTTCAAGAACCAGTTCTTCGTCTGAAAAATCTCCCAAAATGTCAATGTTAAAATTTGGGAGCTCTTCCGAGTCCATTACTCTTGAAAAATTTGTAACAATTTTTGTAAAGAAAGACGGCGCGAGGAAATGCAACTTGTCTTACATGTTACGTCATTTTCATCGTATGTACTCGTATTGCACATAGCGGAGAGCCAATCAGAAAGCGAGAAAATTTGATGCTGTTGTAAAATATTTATTTTCTACTAACTGGCTTAAAAATTATACCTAGTGTTTACAGTTGCTCCACTTTAAATAAAATAAAGATATATTCAGAAAAAGAGTTACTCACGCCAGGTTAAAATAATGTCTCATATCATTCTGTTTCATTTGAAAATAACCCCATTGTGCTCCAGAAAGCTTCTAAACTAGCCAATGCTAACTGTTGCGCATATGGATTGTTATTAGAGAAAAAGGCAGGTGTCCCCTACTTTTGACACCAAATAGTAAAGGTCTCCCCTGAAAATTGTATTTCTCCAAACCTCTCTATTTTTTGGGAAAAGGGGAGACATGCCTCCGCATCTATCAAAATGAAAAGCGGACCCTGAAAGTGAATTCATTGTTGTCTTATGTTGTTTATGTCATTAGTGTTCAGTCCAACAACAACAAAGATTTAATTGAAAGAGTTATAACTGAAGTGCGTCACCAGTATAGAGGAGAGGAGAAATGCCTCTAGAGCCCACTAGTTATCGCAAGTAAGGCATTTTAATTTAATTTGTTTTCAACCAGTGTACAAAAATCTCATATCTTTTCCAAAGGATGATGTTATAATATGGTTATTATTGTAATATGATTCTAGTTGTGCGGAGCCATGGTTTGGTCTCGAGTTGCATTCAGAGACTGGAGGGTTGAAACGTAAAAACCTAATCGAGTAGCTCTGGTTGTTCGTAGTTCAAAGCAACTCTTGATACAGATGATATATATTATATATATTATATACTGTAGGTTATTGATAACCTAGAATTTTAGAAATTGCATTTGAATTGGATAAGTAGTAGTCAAATAACTTGTTTATACTAGTCATGATAAGTAGAAATAATATATTACTGATACAAATCTGGTTCAAACATCGTGCATCTGCCCCTGTGCTATATATTTTGTCTTTAGAAAGTTTGATCACCAGTTGCAAAATTTTTGCAAATTTACTATGTGACTGTCATACATGTATGACTAAATAATTGCATAAATTTGTCATTTACAAAAATGTTGCAGGTCCCCGTACTCCTATGCATCTGCTCTCTTGCCTCGTGATTACAGTCCAATATTGCATTACTAATAATTACATATTAATCCGCAGGCCGTAGATCACGCTTGCATTATGTTTACATTACTAAGTAAGTATGCCTTCCCGTGGTCCAGCACGGAGAACCATTGGTGTCCCGCTAAATTGTCCAGACATTCTTGCATGCGCGGTATATCAGAATCGTCTTTTCGTTAAGTGCTCTATAGTCAACGCGTAGGCTCTTGTCCTTCTTTCGCACACAAACGACAGAGGAGCTGTATGGCGATGTCGATGGCTTGATGAATTTCCGATTCAAAAGACCTCCGGGTACAGGGGTCTGGGGACTGCTACATAGTTCTTCTGAACAGGTGTTTTATATTCATCTGAGGTTGTTCAGCACATCCTATATTGTCATCATCTTTTGAGAACGAGCTTGCTTCTTCAGCTAACATTTTTCTCGCTACCCTTGCTTGATCAGGTGTTAACCCCTGTTTAGGGGCTATTTCCTGCCAGTGTACTGACGTCAGGAGCACTTTCGGGTGTTCTTACATGATACTGCCTAGCTCTATCAGTTTTGATCAAGGTGATATCGTGTTTGGTGGGGTTGTGGAAATTGATGTCTATTATACTTGACTTCCCTCTCTTTTTACCCACCAATAGTAACGCAGCAATTGCCTCCAGGCCACTCGGTAGCACTTATATTTCGTCTGGTTCAAAAAGAACTGGTGTTGCGCATGTCAGTGGGCCTGTGTTGATTCTGCAAGGTACTTTAGCGGTTTCTCCTTTTGGGATGATCACTTTTTCGTTGTTTTTATTGTACACATATAATGGGAATCTACATTTTGAATTAGATTGACAAGTGTAATTAAGGTGAATGAATGCTCCTTTAATCTCTTGAGTCCGAGTCGTGTTGTCCCGACGTCACTATCTCATCGATCACGTTATATCCGATTATTGGATTGTCCAGTTTTTCATTTGTGACTAAAAAAGGAACTTTCAGTTCCGTAGTAAGTGAAGAGAGTCGAAAATATATTTCCACCCATCCTTTGTATGGTATAGAATACCATTTGCTGCTCTTAGGTGTAACTGAGGCGTGTCTAGTAACTCTGCGATGTCTCTGATTTCATAGCTAGTTCTTTGCAGCACTGACTCGGAGATAATTGAAACTTGGGTCCCGGTGACCCATAGTGCTTCAACTTTCCTGTCATTAAGAAAACATTTCACAAGACATCGTTTACCCACTAACCCTACAACCGTATCATGTTGTTTAGGTGTTTACCTAAATCTTTCTTCTGATTGGATAAATAAGTTATCGCATGACACAGCGCCTTGTGTGTTGGCCAGTGGGTGCTCTTGACACTTCCTATCGCAATACACAACAGACTTGCATCCTTGTATTGCTGAAACTTATTTTTCCGGGATTCCGCTCGCCCGCAGCCATTGTAGTTATAGCTACTCCCTGTCCCTTTGAAATAGCCGACGCTCGTTTCCCTGCGCATTTCCCTCACTATTTGCCGGGCAGTCATTGGCCTAGTGAGCAGTGGCGACATTGTTCAGCAATCTCTGTTCTCTGCAATTCGCGCATCCTCCCCTGCTACCTCGGATGGTATTGTATCGGCCAACAATTTGTGGAAAGAAAAAAAACAAATACATGCAAGCTTACAGTTAAGTAATTTGGTAGAAATTAGTAATTACCTGCGAATAATTTTTCTATTCTTATTTTTATGAATTTTAGATTCATAATTTATGTTCAATTTGAATAAAACTTGTGTTGATTTGAATCTAACTTGGTACATTCATCTATGAGAACTTTTGAATTTCGAAGAGCTATTTTTGATGCGGCTGGAATAGAATGTATAATTCCTGGCCAGGATAAAGAATCTCTGTTGTCCAATCTTTTAGCTTTTGCGAGATCCAACTAAACCCTGATCGGGGACTATGGACAGGGTGGTATTAAGCTGTGGAGAGCTGTGGGTTTCTTGAAGAAACGCTATTCCGCTATCGCCATTATGCTTTAGAATGCAGTTAAATATTTGCTTACATTTTTTATACTCCCTTATTCCCCTAACGTTAACTGAGAGTAAATTAAAATTCAGAGCACTATTACTTGCGAATAGATTAAAGCTTTCATTACAGGCATCCACTTTCCATAACAATAAAGAAATAGTTCCTTAAGCTTTACAAAACTCATAAGCAGCAAAGAGGGGAATTTATCACGAGGCTCCAATTTAGGACGCAAAATACCTATGTAATGCCTCTGCTCATAAGATGACACTAGCGCATTGTGAACTAAATATAAACAAAAAGCAAAAAGGAACAAAGGGACAAACAGAAAAGAAGGAACAAATACAAACACACAAAAAGTTTAAACAATAAATGGTCAGCAATAGTGATGGAGAAAGAAACAAAATTGGTATTCTCCCGCACCCTCAAAATTGATTAAATATTCATGCTCAACAGAATAGCTCACAGCAAAAGTTAAAGTCAAAAGAAGTTGTAATAGAAGGAAAGAAATAAGTAAAATGTAATATAAGCTAATCGAGCATTAGGAAAAAGAGGGATCTGAGCGTTGTCTAAATAATAAGTGTAAATCACTGGTCTATTCGATTGCATTATAAATACGGACCAGGATCTTCCCGTGTACAGTCCATGTAGTGAACCACTTATTGAGCTTAGCCTTTTTACGCACGTCAGCGAACAGCTTCCTTCTGGCTATCGTAAGGTTTTCGTTTATGTAGATAGCCTCAGCCCCGTTAAAGTCTCCGCTAGGATTTAAATTCTTGAGTTTTGATCTTGCCATGTAGAGCTCCTGCTTAATATTGTGTGAATGAAATTCCACTAAGATAGGCTTGATCTTGGCTTTTGAAGGCAGACGGTGCACGATATTGATATCGTTATACTCAATTTATACATTAAAGGGGAACTGAACCCTAAAATCAACCCCATGTCTATACAAACATGTATTCGAAATAAATAGGTTCTGCTATGTAATTTTTCTGTGTTGCGCGTCAAGCAAGAGAAAATCAGAAAACCGTCCTAACAACGTCCGTTATGTACAGACGGCTCAAGTCTCGTAATTTGTGACGTAGGATACAGGGAATAAATTAGTTTTGCCATGCTGTCCCCTTCATTGAATAGCGGGACTAACGGCTTCTAATTGTGGACCATTGTGTTTTCTTTGTGCTAGAGGTGTGATCGGGTTTCCTTGGTATGTGTGACGTACGTTATGGGGAAATTTGCACTGGATTGAGCCTGAGACTAATTTTTTTCCACATAGACGCGCAACACAGAAAAATAAAATAGCAGAACTTATTTCTTTCGAATACATCTTTGTAAAGACGTTGGGTTGATTTTAGGGTTGTGTTCCCCTTTAAGGGATTCGGCAATGACCTCCAAATCTTCGTAAGGCCTTTCCGGAATGCCGTGCAGTTCCACGTTGTGTTTTCTCTGATACTGCTCCATATCTTCTTGTTTTTCCTCGAGCCATTCTAGCCTGTCACTAAGTACCGTGGTCTTTTCCTTGGCGTCGGCATGCTGTTCGTTTAACTCCGTGATATATTCTTTTAAGGTCTTATTCTCTTCAACTTGGTCTTCCACCATTTTGGAGTGATAATTCAATGAACTTTTAATTTCTTCAAATTCTTTCTTTAAGTTCTTATTATTATCCAGTAGTCTGTTGGTGTTACTTTGAATATCCATGAGAATTCCATACACTTTGCTTAGAGTAAGATGACCCGGGGAGGAGAAGATTTCGTCTGCCATCTTTGCTAGCTTTGGAATTGGAGACATTTCGGTACTTGAAATTGAAGAGTCGTCCTCTCTTCTCCTTCTAGAGCTCAGAATTATATGACTGCTAGTTGTAGATTTGCTGTCTTTAGTTGGAGAATATAGTGTAGCCGAATTAGACATGTTGAGGGAACAGGGAGAGTTTTGCTAGAGCGGCCTAAACACGACCGACCGTCATGATGTCTCCCCAATTGATAAATACCACTGTTCATTAGAACGTTTTACTGATCCGTTTTTGGATTTCCCAAAAAACGCAAAGGTTACAAATCCACGAAATCCGGATTAGGATTAATCCGACGTATACGACGTAAGACTTACTTATTCAGAGAAGTCTTTAGCCTTTAGCTACTATTTACAACTAGTTTTATTATGGTTATTATCGACTAAATTTTATCATTACTCATAGTAATAGCATTTTATTGGACTGTTATTCTTAATGAATTGGTTAGTTAATTATTAGTTTGTTAGTTTATTTTAAAAGTAGAGACTTTGTAAAAGCGCATCTGAACATTTTCCATATGCTAATTTGCGCTATATAAGTGCATTATTATTATTATTATTATTATACTTCTCAGATATGGATTACCTTGTGTCGATTTTGCGTTCTTTTGAGAAATCCGAGATCAGATTACAATATCCGGATGGATTTTCCCAAACGAAAGCACGCTAAAGTTAATTAACTCTATCTACGTCAATGCACGTTCTGTAGCTTATAAAATATAAACTTGCGGTTACACATTGTACCTCTTATCCTAACCTGAGTATCAGGCCCTTGGGGAGGAGGGAGAGAGGGGGGGGGGGGGGGGGGGGGGGGGGGTGTAGGGGGAGAGGGAGAAAGGAAAGAAATAAAAGAGGGCCTGACAAAAATCCATTCACTGGCTCGTGTTTAACATCCAGAATTTGGATGTTGCGGTCGTGAACACTGTACTAGCGAACTGAAATATCTCTTTTACTGACGATTTAAATGTATTTCATAAAAGCATTGGAAGCCGCTTAACAGTTCTTACCAAATATTATTCTTAAGCCTGCACAAAGACTGTTTCGAAGGCATGTTTCTCGAAAGAAACTGGTGTTGCCGGCGGAAATTTTATTCCGATCTTCTCGCAGTTCTGGAAACCGAACAACAGGAGAAACAAAGTTCGTCACCGTACATCATTGTAGCCGTCAGGCAGGTCAGTCCACTGAAGCTGATAAAAACACAGCAAGTTGAAGAAGGTTCGGCTTGGAGCGAGGGAACGTTTTCACATTCAAAACAAAACAAAACAATTCCCACGGCAACATAAACATAACTCAAAACCTTCGAGAGAATTATAGGCTTATTATCCTTGAAGGAACAACAGAACTATGTGTTAGTCGTAGCACAAAACAGATGAAATATAAATACCATATTAAAGTCCAAAATTTTCTTTACAGAGATCGAAAAATCCGACTCGTGATGACAGTTAAGTTAATCGAAAACCGGAAATAAATTTCATTGGTTAAAAAGTGATGGCTCGATGACGTATGCTTGGGAGGCGGAAGGCCTTTCTCAATGGGTCTGTGTCAGGCTGTCTTTGCTTTTCTCTATCCCGTCTTCTCTTCTTGAGAGCCTGATACTCAGGTTACTCTCATCCAGGTAGAAACCATGGAAGTTATCCTTCCTCGTTAAAGGTCTATAGGTCTGCTTCGTGATCTTCTACAACAAGAATAAGAATGAAGAAACTGTAATCACGCGAGCAGGAGACTGAGCTCTTAGCGTAAGATCACGTGCACCATTCCTTGCTGAATTCCCGCCATTTTCGAAATTTGGACAATGCATATAAATATTTGAAACACATTAACAGAAAAAAGTCAAAATACATCTATAAAGTTTATACCAACCCGGCTATTCTACTGCGCCCCTCGTATGTTCCTATCCTGTGACGGGGAAGCTTTCACTTCTTCCAGCTTTTCCTCGAGGCTTTTAAGTGATTCCTGGTTGGCCGCATCCCTCCTGGCCAGTTCTACACGAAGAGAACGATTGTCTTCACTCAATACTTTGCTTGATTGGGCAATTTCCTCAAGAAGGACAAGAAGCTGTTCTTGGCCATCGATTATTCGTGCTTGGGCGGCCATTTAGGATACTTCAGCTGGGTAATTGTAAAACAACCGAACTCAAAATCACAATCTCATACGAGACACAACGTGATACGTACTCTATCGTTTCAAAGGAGAAATGTGAAAACGGCGGGAGTTTGACAAGAACCAACCGTTCTGGTAATGTTTAGCAGAACGTCAAAACAAATAAAGATCAAATTTCGGTCCAATCAAAGTTATCGCATTCGTATCTCACGTGCAAACCTACTCGAATGAAATGACCTTTGCCTTGGGTAAGCAGAACAGTACTATACGTCATTTCCTGAATAGCCTGGTAGCGGAACATTTAACACTACATGTAGAAGATGCTTCATACTGTTAATCATGCATTGCATATAAGAATTACTCTTATAAACTCTTGTAAATATTCTACATTTGCTCAAGGTTTTCAAACTTCAAGTTGTACATTTGCTAGTGGAAATGTTTTTCACTTGTAAATTAAAAATCTGCTACCATTTTATGAGCATCAATTTCGAGCCCTGAGGCGACAATTGCACATGGACCTCCAAGCCCAGGAGAGCTTTGAGTCAAGTTAAACACGTTATCGTCGATATCTATGTGGACGACACAACGCTTAACTACTCCGCCACCGCCACTACAGAACGACAAAAACCTCGAGCAGGTTTAATTATTCAAGCTACTTGGAGTCACTATTGACAGTAAGCTGAGTTTTGATGACCATGTGGACAATTTATGTAAAAAGCTGTCACAGCGTATTGCTGTATTATGCAAGATTAGCTTGTGTATAAACGGCTTAATGATAACTGCCCCCATCATTTAATAGAACTGTTAAGAAAGTACTCAGATATATATTCTAGGCCCAGCCGCTATGGTAACATTAATCTAGTCTGTCCCAAATACAATCTTCTAAGTGAAGGTTGCCGCTCGTTTGTTGTTTCAACGACCAGTTTATGAAATTCAATACCCAAAAATATTCGCGAGAAAGAATATGAGGCATCCTTTACAAACGCTTACATCCTATATCTTAAACGTGGATATAAGGACCATTTAGACCATTTTAGACCATTTTCCCTTTTGAGCTGAACTTGATGACCTAAGTATGTAATGTTGATATAAGTTACATATTATATAATATTTTAATTGTATTTAGATATATTAGCTTTTTATCGATTGTTCAATGTTTTTAAATAACATTTTTACAGTTTTTAAGATTTCTAGTTCTAAGATTTTTGGTTAGTTTTCTCTATCTGTTTTGAGGGCCACTAATTTGTCAGTGAAAACTGTTATGTGTTACCCTCGGTAAATAAATTTGATTCTTCTTCTTAATTTTTGGTGTGGCTATGGCCTGCTTATTAAAAAAAATACTGGGCAGAAATTGTGGTATATGTTAACCCTATCATATGTCAACTATGGGGATATGCAAAACATGTTACCATAGGGAGGGGACCATGTCATTTTGTCCAAGCAAACGGTACAAAATCCCACTAGCCCCCTCCCCCTCCTGATAAAAAGAATAAACAGTTTACCAGGACGTTCAGGGAGGCTATTTCATCAAAGGTGGTTTCAAGAATATTATTCCGATCCACAAGGATGAAATTTGTTTCATCCTATTCTACTTGAATGGGGTCCTGCACATTCAGGGCTCTACCACAAACCATATTACCTTGGAAATGTCTTAAGATCTCGACTGGGTTACCTACATTGTTTGCCATGCAGTATGCCATTGTTTTCTATATTGCAGCTTCAACTGTTGCTTTGCCTTACATATTACTACTGCCACTTTCTTCCTCTCGGCTGTTAGTTGTGCTCGTGGATGCATAACATGTACTCAGCAAACTATTACCTCCCATCGCGTTGCTATTTATCTCAGAATCAATGGTTATAACCTCTCTCTGGCTTGGTGTTTCCGTTGCCACTGTTGTTTCCTCGCTTGTAATAAATCTTTGTTGTGGACCTCCAAGCCCAGGAGAGCTTTGAGTCCTTCCAAACACCGAGCTGGAAAACTCGTCATCATCATCAAAATCTTCGAGTTGTCTTTCAGAGCATGCCCAAATGTGTCTTCGCAACTCACGCACGAGAACATCTTTCTGACAAAAGTTACATTTCTCTTTGATCGAAGACCCAGTAGTGTTTTCAGACAGAGGTTTTGTTGAAAATGATTTCTGAATAAGCCTCAGATAGATTTTCGCCTGGCCTCCTCCTAAACGGGAGTTGAGGTCTCTTGTCCACGAACATCCAATGAGGGTCAAATCTTTGCAATTGGATGTGCACAGGAACCCATTACCAGGTGCAGATGCAGTCAAAGGCTTTCTGGAAATCAATAAATACTACCCCTACCACGAATTTAATGTCAATCGCCCAACTCCAAGTGTCTGTTAGCTGGACTAATAGGGGTTCTGTTGAGTGCTCTTTGCGGTAAGCCCACTGCTTGTCAGTAATAAGATCATTGTCCGTTAAAACATATTCCATTATTCTGTCAGCGACACATGATTCTTGGGACACGTATTGCATTGTTAAACACTGCAGAACATGATTTGCAATTCAAATATTCGGGTTTCTTACACGGAGAAAGAACCGTCATAAGACAATGTCACAACTTCGAAAATATGGTTACTGAACTTGCCTTAGAATTTCTTGTATATATTTTAACCTGCAGTCTTTAAATCACTCCGGAATTCTTCTTCTTTCATTCCTCATTGACTAGCAACTTTTTCAAGGAATCTCACTCCTTTAATCGCAAGAGAAAGGAAGGTTTTCTGGCAAAACTATAGGTGTACAAGCCCGTACCCGCCATCTTGGTTTTTCATAAAAATCAACCAGTTAAAAATAGCGAGGAACGCCTGTAGCTAGCTAGCTGGCGTGTCTTGGAAGATAAATAAGCTTAATTACGTTTAAATATTCTGAAAATTCTAATATATTATGAGTTTTTGCTTTATTTATTTCAAATTGCGTATTTTTTTCACTGATTGTGAGAAAATTGCTAAATTACTCGGCGGATGCGATTTGAGACCGATTGTGCGATATCGCACCAGCACACCCTATCAGAAGCATTTATTATATCTGTGATACAAGTTTTGCAAGTTTCCATTTGACCAGCTTCTTCTACTGGGCCTCATGCTTCATAAGACTGCTTGCATTAAAGTGCCTATTTGATTTTCTAAAATTTTATATTTCTCTTAGTCATTTTGTGCAATTAAAAATAAATTCGGAGAGTGCGAACGCCATTTTTCTTCGTGTTGAAGTCAGGCATAATTGTCAAAATCGTGCGACAAATTTTATGCCGTCGATGACATGCTAATTACATGCGTGACGTCAAGTGGTTTGCACATTTATATTCACAAAAGTAAAAATATGGCCAACGATTTTGACAATTATGCCTGACTTCAACACGAAGAAAAATAGCGTTCGCTATTGCACAAAATCACTAAGAGAAATCTAAAATTTTATAAATAAAATAAAAAAGGGTCGATTTTTTCACTTCATAATCACTATAAGATCCCAGATGGGATTGATATAATTATAAATCAGATATTTGAGATGCCAAGGTAGGTACATGTTGGTAGACAGACATAATATCGAAAAATAGAGAAGCCAGTAATAGAGGTCTGAATTGTTTGTTTTATCAGTCATCTCTAACTAATGTATACAGAAAACCATTTCTTAATTTTAATTCTCCTACCACCTACAGAAAAAGAAAATGCTTTCTTGTCAGAACTGGCCTTAATCTACATACATGTATGTGTGATTAAAAATGACCTACCCTCGACCCCTAACAAGATGGTGGTAAAGAAGGAGGTAAAGAAGGAGGGGGCTGATCACGTTGCACAGAAAATAGAATGCCAATTTCACGATTCCCGGATAATAAAATGGCCATTTCACGAGGAAAAGAGACTGCGAACGAATTTTTCACGTCGTTTCCAGAATCACGAATCTCGCACATTTGTCAGAAATCACAATTAACGGTAAATTAATCACCCAATTCTCATTTCACGAACACAAAAAAAGGCAATTCACGGGTCACGGAAATTAAACAAATAACGATTCACGGGCAAAGAAACAGCAGTTTCACGATTAACGAAAAACTAAATAGGTTAATCACACTTCTCAAAAATACCCTTTACCACCCTCTAACATATATATTTGTAAAATTCATGAATAATTAATAAGGATGCAAACCAATCCCAGATCACATGCACAGTACTGTAAATCCCGATAAAGTTATTAGTGAGTAAATTAACTTTTAATAAAGATTTCGTACTCGGCTAATAAGTATGCATAACTTTTGATAAAGATCTGTAACTCCTATGGGACATACATGGTCATTTCAAGTTCCATAATTAGAATATCACAGAATCACATAACAATAATCTGCATTCTAGTTATTGTTTCATTTCACAAGCACGACCAAAATATTCGCGGCCGATATTCCCGGCCGAAACGGCGCGCCATTGTAAATGACCTTCTCAAACTCATTAATAATTCATGAGCTTTTTAGTCAATCAGAGGTCTGCATTTGGTCAGGTGGATGAGATTGGAAACCCAATGAAACACCAGTGTTTGGAACACTAGTGATGAAACTGTTCTTAATCATCATATTCATGAACCGCTAACTATTTTATACAAGTAAGAAGTGAAGAAGTAAAGAAACGACAGAGAGGAAAAGTGTGCCTCCACTGTAGTTCAAACCTCGACCCTTCCAACTGCTTGTTCTAACTCTTCACCACTACACTACTGGTACGCTAGTTGAAATCACTCCTAGCAAAAAAGAATAATAAGCCATCCATTGAATCATTATATACAACAGTCCGAACGGTAAACAATACTTGATAATGATGTTTGAAAAGAAGCGTATGTACATTTTTGGTGCAGCCATTCGCATGAGAAGTTATGCCAAACACTCATTGTTCGTGTTTCATCACGCTACGCCTGTCGGGTTTCAATTGTTTTGTCAAGATTTGGATCCCCTGATGAAACACTACAATTCGTGTTTGAAATAGTACATAAAGGTCATCCGCTCATATTTTATCTACCACCTATTATAGGCAAAAATTAAAACATATACTAACTACTTATTAACCGAGCGTGAGGTCTGTACAGAGAAATATCAGACCGCGGTTTTCTGTACAGACCGAGGCTTTGCTAAACGACTGTTCGCCAACCATGTGCGAAAATATAGCTCAATCTTCTTCGTCACTTTCGATTATGGCCTGGCGTCTTTTCCTTGAATCTTGAATGATTTTGACTGGCCGATTGAACACCTGGAACTGGAAGTTGGTTATATTTGCCCCGGCAAAGATCGCTGGGTTGTTTGCTCCACTTGTAGTAGTTGAACTTGCAGTTTGAATAGAGCCGCCGGCTCCTTGTTGGCCTTGCGTTTGAATCGGTTGACTGCATACAGACTCTGTTATCGCTCCAAACGACGAAGACATCAACTGCTTTTAGGCTGAGGTTGTATATTTTGTTCTGCTCAAGATACAGGACATCTGGCGTTGGTGATGGTGATGGCTGCTGGCTGATTTGTAGGACTGTAGACTGTCAATACTCTTGTGGTCGCTTAGTTGGGCGATGAATATTTCCGGTGTATTTGCATCCATCAATCTTGAAATCTGGGTTTTCCTCACAGAGTGGTTGCTTATTTTGCCACCAGAACATACGATACCAGCATTTGAAGCTGCTGTTGCCAAGAATTTGCCGATTTGGTTTTTACCGAGCGGCGCTTTCTTGTACCATATTTCGTCTTGCAGCTTTTTGTTATGCTTGATCACAAGAAAAATGGAGCTTTGGGCGAATTCATTTCGGCTGGACGGTGGCTTTTAAACAACTTATAAAACTTCACCGGACATCTCCCCGACTCAGTGGCATAAGCCTTTGGTTTGAAGGCTCTCTGATGTCCGTTTTCTTGACCTTTTCTGGGTTTGGTTCCTCTCTCAGCCAGCCAAACAAGCAGTTCGCGGCCATCTATCGGGTCTTGCTGCAGTTCTATGTCGCCCCAACACAACGTTTGACCCTCGTCTCTTGCACGAAATCCAAAATGCAGTGCCAAAAACCACCACATCGTTCTTTGGAGGACTTCTGGAGTGGATTTTCCTAACTGACTAGACTTGAATAACGCTTCTTCCTCTTCATCAGTGAGTGCCTTGGTTACATTGGGCTTGTTGCCTTTTCCGGCAGCGTTTACAAGCTGCTTACGCTTCACAGCCAGGACTTGAAACTCCTGGTCTTTCAGGATATTTAATGGTGATTTATGATCCATTAGCCATCACTGGACACTTCGCTGGATTCCTGACATGGTGTCTGGCTCGTACTCTTCACCGTTTCGCTTGCGGACGTGGATGAAGAACTTAGACAACAAATGGTCAAGCTCTTTTGCAGGTAAGGCCTCTATGTTTACGCTTTCTTCTCTGTCTACGAAACGCTGGAAAGTTTTGTAATCATTTGTGGTTTTTTTGATGGTGTTAGCACTCCTTTGCTCATTGACGAACTTCTCTATAACCTCTATGGCTGTTTGGCAGTTCTGTCGGGTTATCTTTCTTTTCGACGGCAACATTGTTGTTGTTGTCTTCGTAGAAATCTTCCCCTTCTGCCGGGTAATAAAATTCGCTTTCAGAGTGTTCTTCCTCGCTCATTTCGTTTAAAACAGTTTCCTTTAAGACAGTTGCTTATTTCCTATGAAGTTTACAATAGTTTTTCTTTCAGTAGTATGAGTTTCGGAACTTTCTTGTTTTAACTTTTTAAGTTTTAATTCGACCGGTTCGTGTAAGCAAACACCGCAGCGGGAAAATCCGTAATGCCCACAGAATTCCGCCCGCTAAACTGCCAATCAGCGCGCGCCATTTGACCGGAAGTAGCTCCTGCCATATAATAAATGTATATACTTACCAGATGATTCTGCCTCGAGATCCGATAAATTGCGTTCAAGTTCGAGGGCCAGAAACTCCTGAAACTCCTGAAACTCCTGAAACTCCTGAAACTCCTGAAACTCCTGAAACTCCTGAAACTCCAGAAATTCCTTCACGGAGCGCCTGACAAAAAGCATTGAAGGCCTCATCTTGTTTCATGTCGTCTTTACTGTGTCCTTTATGATGTTCTTTGACTTCAGGTGTAAGTTATAAACCCAGCTGTGGGCAGCTGCCTGCCATACTTAATTTTGCCAAAAAAAAAACCTCAGCTTTATTTTTTTTTGATAATCACTATCTTCAAAAATAATAGACAAAACCTCAAAATAGAATCTCTAAAAGATTTGTCTTGAGCTATCATTTCATTTTCTGTACACAATAAAAAAAATCCTACATGTATACCCCTTCTAACAAATATAGATGGTCAAATATGAGAGGGAGGGGGAGGTATCCCATGCCAACTGCTCTCTGTGGAGGAAATAGTGGGTCCCTATAAAAGGAATTTTTTTGACCTCTTCCCTAACTAGGAGCACATTTCCAGACCTAATTATCATATTTATAGTGTTCATTAACAAAATCAATAATTTCAGGTTCCAGAATAAATCTCTTGGACAGTGTTCATCTTTCTAGATTCCAAAAGCTGTGAGGTGGTTCTGCAACAGCAATGCTTGGTTTTTATGTGTCTTCTAATATCATTCCAGGCATAGGCATGTCCCGATTGCGCTGGAAAAATCGCCAAAAAGTGCTCGAAATTTAGAAATAGTGCTCGAAAAAATGCTCACGGGTATTCGAAAATTAAAAAAGAATAGTACAAAAAAGAAGACAATCAATACTTAAAAGCATTATGTTTGCACTATATCATTTATTTGAGGTGATCATAAAGTTCAAGTAACAAACATTTGTCGAACGAAAGCCCTTATACAGTCAAGTAGTAGTTCTAAAGCACACATCACTTAACGGCATCACAAAACTGTCCACCTGTTATCATCCATGCATGAAAGGAATTATTAGTTAGTCTCTCTTTGACCTATTGTATCGAAGCATCACCGACGCTTCGATATAATCTTGCAGAGAGTTGTCTTGCTGGGCGTTGAAGGCGCTGGATAGTAGACTGAAAACTCGTTCAGCTGCTGCTGAGCTCGGCTGTATAAGCAGTAGCCTCTTGACGATTGCAAACCAGAATGGAAGCGTATCTCTGTGAGCGACCCACCAGCTGACTTTGTCGTCCTCACATGTGACTGTGACACCTTCTGCGGCAGCCATATACCGAGGAAGTTCTCTAGCTAGATTTGCGATCGTGGCATCGTTGTTGGCGAAAGGAAAATTTCTTAACTCCTCTAATGCCGCTGCTGTTGGGCGAAGTGCTTGTACCTGAACAGGACAACAAAGGCGGGCGGCTTTAAATGCTCTCACAGTGTCGCGGAACTGGACACTAAACTTTTGCTGGTAAAAGTTCAGTCCTGGCCGAACACAAGCTGTAGCTTCTGCGATAAGACGATTGGATAGAGCAGCATCGCCGTTTGCGATTTCGTTAGCAACGGCCTCAGTGTTAGGGTAGTGGCCGACTGCAATAGCGTGTGCAACAGCTGAGAGACGCTCGTAGCACGAAAAGATCAATGATCCATCGCCTTCTAGGTAGTACGTTGCGTTTACAAAATGCACCCCTGCGTCGATTACAACCGCCAGTTCCAAACGTAGCTTCTGGAGGCTCTCGGGATCATCAAATATTTCCAACAGATGTCTTCGATTTGCAGGAGATATTTCCTCGTTTTGGCGGAGGAAGGGCTCGATATCTGCAAACAAGTCGAGGGCTTGCTTCAGCACCTCCCATTTACTCCACCACCTGGTATCACTGTAAGTACGGACTGACTGCCCAGTCCTCTCTCTCCAGACCAGCTTTGCATTATAGCTGTGGGCGAAGAAGCCTATCCAAAAGCGTACAAAGGAATCTAAAACTTCAAATTCGAAGTGAGATCCCACGTTGTCTATAGTGTGAGAAAAACAAATAACATCAAAAAAGTCTGCATAGAAAAACTTCACATTTCTCACGGCGGCCCCATTTACGGAAGCGCCATCTCGCATCCCACCAATGACTACCCTTGGGCCAAAGTTATATTCTACTGCCAAGCAGGATACCAATCTCTGAGCCAGTTCTTCTCCCTTCAGGGCCTTTGCGAGCACTTCTAGACGAATAAGGCGCTGAGTTGGCTTACAAATGTCTTCTTGAAAGAAACGCACAACGATTGCCAACGCTTCGCCCAAACGGGCAGTTCCGTCAAATATGACCGAAACCTCTTTTACGGACTTCAGTTCCTCCTTTAAAGTCTCTTTTTCTTTTTCTAGTATTGCAGGAATAAGCTCACTTAGATGTGCACGGCTTGTTAACCGATGACCATATTTCTCAAGGAAAGGGCGCATTTTATTGATTTTCAATAGTGCAACTCCCGCTAACAGAGCTGATTCAACGAGCTCATAGCGATATAACTGCATATCTGCAGGCAACGTTGATCCAGCCGCATTTTCTTTTCTGGCTCTCTTCTGAAGACATTCCTTGATTGACTGACTTTCTGTCTTATTTTTCCTACTACTTGCCAGACCCGCCACGTGTTTCTTTGATTTCGTATGCCTCTCAATAGAACTCTTCTTGTCGCTGAGATCTTCGCTGCAAGCGTTACATCTAAGTTTTCTTTCCACCACGGCAAAATGTTGACCTGGGAATTCTTTCAGACGCTCCCATGAACTCACTTTAGTAGCTTTAGCGCTTCCTCTTTGCTTATAAATTCCTTTGGTGGTCGGCAATTTTCGATTCCGTGCTATCGATGCGCCTTGTGGTGCACGTAATGAGGCTCCAGAATTTACTGCTACTGTTATTGGGTCTGTAACTACAGTTATTTCATCTTCGGATTCATTTTCACTAGATACGCTTAGCTGGTCTGTTGCCTCCATCTTCACAGTAATAGTATTTGACGATCAAGAACAGTTCAAGAAACAGTGCTGGCGTAAAAACATAAACAGAAAAGGGCGCCAAACGTTTACAGAAACACAAGAGTGTCACGAGCCAATGAAAATCGACTGTTCCCACGGTCAAAGGACCATAGCTCGTGCATTTCCATGACAACCAGTCAATAAGCGATTTTATAGAACTATATTATGCTCAAAAGTCAAAAAGTGCTTAAGAGTGCTGGAAACGTGAAATAGTGCTCCAAACTCGAAATAGTGCCGAAATAGTGCCCAGCGCAATCGGGACATGCCTATCCAGGCATGCTTTGGCCAGCCTGCACTTCAATGAAAATTTGTTGAGGGATCCTAAAAAGACCAAGGATGGCAAGTTTACATATCTCAAGTATAAAATTGGGGGATGAGGTGGTGACAGAAATTAGAGTACCTCCCAAATATGACAACAATAGCAATAATAGTATTATTGTATTCTCTGTACTCAGTTGTGGCTCATTCGTGTGAACTGTACTCACTTCAGACTCTTGTTAAAGGAACTGAATAATTAATAGAAAGCAGCTAGTGGCATTGAATTACAGGCTTCTTTGTTGTTGTTTTAATTCTAGCTACTTTAAAAAAGAAAGCCTGCTATCTGAAAACTCACTGAAACCCCTGTAACATTACAGCTGACCAACAAGACAGATCTTCCCACATAAGTGCCCAGTATTGCATCTTATATAAATAATAATAATAATAATAATAATACATTTATATAGCGCCAATTCCCTACAGTCCATTAGCTCTTTACATATAATATAAAAATCTTAAGAAAAAATTATAAAAAAATATATTTAAAATTTAAAAATATGCCTGTCTAAAAAGATAAGTCTTAAAAGGAATAAATACAATTGGTGACAAATTAAACAAGGGTATAAAGGTTCATTTTGTATCTCCCAGAATATGTTGACAAGGTAAAGGTAAATTCACAATGGGAATGAATGAGCGAAAGGAGATCTTGTACAAGGCCAAAATCCCTGCTCCACTGAACACCAAGTTCCCTGACCGGTGCAACAAAGCTGATGCAGTAGACAACTACAGTAAGCGAAAAGAGCAAGAAACAGAACTATTCCCATCTGGTGAGAAACAAACTATTCCAATGCAAAATGTCAAAATTAGTAACCATCCTATCAGTCATGTACAACTGGTACAACTTTGTTGAACATATAGCATGGCACAATATACATGTGGTACATTGTACTTTTCTTATACCGTATGGCCATA